>ML259649.1:1117-26781 GCA_005239495.1 Nicotiana undulata | reverse complement strand
CTATAGAGATGTAATTTATATATATATATGTGTGTGTGTGTGTGTGTGTGTGTGTGTGTGTGTGACAAAATCCTAATTTCCCTCTGTAGGATGTCGTGACGGTACCTAATGCCTAAGACTAGAAAAGCCTATCAATTGTGCGGAATAACTGAATATAAAACTGAAACTCAAACCTCAACATATGAAGTAAATAAATTGTTGTTCAAAATAGTTACAACTCCCCAAAACCCGGTAGAAATAAGTCACAAGCTCTAAAGAGAAAATGTTAAGTATCTCTATACATCAGAGTCTATTGAAAATTTAAAAAACAACACGATGAGGGTAGAGGGGGACTTCGAGGTCTGAGGAGGCGTTGGCATATGTAACTTGAAGTCCCCACGTATGGTCATCTCACTGGTTTCTGGTTTAGTAAGAAGTACATGGATCTGTACAAAAAGACTTGCAGAGGTGTAGTATGAGTACACCACAATGATACCCAGTAAGTGTCAACCCTAAACTCAGTAGAGTAGTGACAAGTCAGGGCCCTACTGCAAATAATAGGAAACAACACAAAAGATATGATAATGTAATGAAATGACTGAGAAGAGAACAATGAGAAATTACAGAAAGATAACAACAAAACAAATAGAGGTATACAACATGGAATCTTCTGAGGTACCACCTAGTAGTCCCAAAAGTAAATATGCAACAGGGTCGCTCCCGAGGTACCGCCTCATACTCCCAAAAGTAAATATGCAACATGGCGCTCCTGATGTATTGCCTCGTAGTCTCAAAAGTAAATATGCAACAGATAACCAATGGGACAATGAAATTACAACAAGGAATCCTACAGTTAAAGACTGAATACAAAAATCAAGGAAGCAGGTAATCCAACTAAGCATGTTGCACAAATTTCAAGTAAGAGATAAGACACATAGACATGCGAAATTAGGCTAAATTGATGAATATCCATGCTAGAGTAACTCAATTAAGGAATTAAAAAGGAAACTACTTAGCAAGAACTAGATTTTTAACATTTAACCCGAGTACGCACCCGTCATTTCGTGTACACGGCATTTACGTGTTGCGAATATCATAACAGTACCAAGACCTAAGGGGAGTTTTCCCCACACAAGGTCAGACAAGTCACTTACCTCAAACCAAACTCAATCAGTCAATAAGAATGCCTTTCCCTTGACTTTCCGATTCCGAACGGTTCAAATCTAGCCAAAAGAAATTACATACTATGAATATAACTATAAGAAACTAATGAGAATAATAAAACGACTTTAGCAAAGAATTGAAAAATCGCTCAAAAAAGTCGACCCGGGCCTACGTCTCGAAATCGAGTAAAAGTCACAACATCCGAATACCCATTCAATCACGAGCCCACCCATACAAAAATTACACAAATCTGATACCAAAATCTCAATCAAAACCTCAAAATTCAGTCAAAGAACTTTATAGCTCCCCCCCCCCCCCCCCCCCCCCTCTCCAATTTCTCAACCCAATCCTTAGTTAAATGAATAAATTAATGATAGATTAGTGAGAATTAATCAAAAATGAGTCAAGAACCCTTAAATCAATGTTTCTTCTGAAAATCTTTCCAATTCTCGCCTAAATCCTGTAACGATCCGACCGATCGTTTTGAGATCTAGCACGTCGTTCAGCGGTTTGAGTCCATGAGCAGCTTCATTTCAAGTATTGTGACTTGTACGCATGGTCGGAATTGAAATTCGGGAAGTTCGGGTGGATTTGGAAAGAACAATTCTCATTTCGGAAGCCTTAAGTTAGAAGAATCAACTAAGATTGGAATTTTGAGTAAACGACCTCCGAATCAGTATTTGAAGGTTCCAGCAAGTTTGTATGATTATTTCGGACTTGGCCATATGTTCGGATCGGGGGTTCGATAACCCGGGAGCGTTTCGGCGCATATTATGGAAGATAACATTTTAGAAGAATTTCATAAATTTGGGTTGGAAGGCATTTTCGTGTTATAGATGTCTGTTTGGGATTTTGAGCCTGGGAATAGCTCTGTATGGTGATTCTGGAGTTGGGAGTGCGATCGGAAGTGAATTCGGATGTCCGTAGGTCATTTTCAAGCCATTTGGCTAAAGATAGGAATTTGAAGCTTTTTGAGAAATCCGACCGGAATTGGAAATTTTGATATCGGGGTCAAAATGTGATTCTGGAAGTTGGAACAGGTCCGTAAAATTGAATATGACTTGTGTGCAAAATTTGGGGTCAATCGGACGTGATTTGATAGGTTTCGGCATCGAATGTAGAAGTTTAAAATTTCAAAGTTCATAAAGTTTGGATTGGAGTGAGATTCGTGGTTTCGGCGTTCTTTGATGTGATTTGAGGCCTCGAGCAAGTCCGTGGGATGTTATGGGACTGAGTCGTGTGATTGGACGGGGTCCCGGGGGCCTCGGGTGTGTTTCGGGGTGGTTTCAGATCATTTCGGGTTGTTTTGAGATGGCTGATGCTGGTGTCTGGTGATGTTCTTCGCGTTCGCGAAGAAGAATTTGGCATCAGGACTTTGCTCTTCGCGTTCGCGAATAGTGCCTCGCGTTCGCGAAGAAGAAAAATATATGTTGCGCAGGTCTGACTTTGGAGGCTCATATCTCACAATCTATAAGGAATTTTGGGATGATGTAAAAATAAAAGTTGTAGCCCTTTGTGTCTAGTATCTAGAAAGGTAAATAATTAGAATTTGGATATGTGTACAAAGAGATATGGTTGTTACACTACAGGGTGTCCGGGAAGATGAAGAAAAACTTTGTGTTGCACAGGGCTGACTTTGGCAGCTTATATCTCGAAATCTATAAGGAATTGGGAGATGACCAAAACATAAAAGTTGTATATCTTGGAGTCTAGTTTTCATAGCATTAAACCATTTGTCATTTGGAGTATTTTGCAAAAAAGTTATGACCATTCTACTAGAGGTTGTCTGAGAAGCGTTTGGAATTTGCCTTTCGAGATTTTTGTTCTTCGCGAATGCGAGGGGAGACCGGCGAACGTGAAGAAGAGTTTCATGGCAGTGTATAAGTTTGCAAAAAATGGGTTTGTCTATTTCATCTCATTTCCTCCATTGGAGACGACCTAGGGGCGATTTTAGAGCTCCATCTTCATCATCTATGTCAAGGTAAGTGATTCCCACCTATTTCAATTTAAATACTTGGATTATATATATATTTTAACATGAAAATTCATGGAAAATTAGTGAGAACTTGGGATTTGAAAGAAAACCTAGAATTTGCATTTTTAGATTTTGCCCACGAATTTGAGCATGAAAATTAGAGTAAATTATATATTTGAGTTAGTAAGGCCATCGGTAAAGTTTATCTTCGAGAAATTTTGGAATTCGGACACGTGGGCCCAAGGGCATTTTGGTCAATTCTTTGAGCGGAGTTGGGAATTTATATAATTTGAATTGTTACCAAGTATTAGAGTATATTTTCATTAATTTGCCGTTATTTGGCTAGTTTCGTAGCGTTGTGCAACGATTTGAGTCATCGCAAGGGCTTGGAAGTCGGTTATGGAATTTCGGAGCGAGGTAAGTCTCATTTCTAACTTTGTGAGGGGAAATTTGTCCCCATAGGTGAACTCATTAATTATGTGCTACTATTTGCGGGGGCTACGTACGCACAAGGTGATGGGAGTCCGTGCGTAGCTACTAATATGCTATGTCCGGGTAGTCTAGGACCCACTAGCATGTTTTACTTGTTGTACTTGTGACCTTGTCAATAAAATATCATGTGATGCTGTCAATTAGTAATTAAAACTCTAAGAAGGATAGAGTCTACTTTTCTTAATCATCTAGAAGGAGAATTGATTCTTCCTTGGATAATTGTGTTTCGGGTAAATCTATAACGTTTGAAACCCTGTCGAAATTGGCAAGAAAATCCCCGGAAAGGCTTTAAATACTATTTTCATGTTCATTAAAAGGAGAATTCTATCACTTCATTGAATAGCCAACTTTCCTGATAAAAATATGGCTTATTTGTGTGAATATGTGTAACTATGGGTGCCTGAGTCGCATGTATGATTCGCGAGCAGGATGACCTTGTTATTTATGTATGACCGCGTCGCATGATCGATTCGCGAGCGGGGCAGATAGATGCATCTATGGTCCGGGCCGTTCGACCCTCGGCAGCGCACATTTTATTATTGTTGGTTCGGGTCGTTCGACCCTCGGCATTTCTTGCGCATGATAATTGCTGCGTATTTTCTGTAATTATTACCTGTTTATTGGCCTATGAAGTTTTAAATTTCCAACTGAAATGACGAGGATTTAAAGTGTTAAATGTGAAAGAAGTTGATATTACTTATCCCTGATTTTATTAGATTGCCTATGATATTCCCGCTTAGTGTCTCACTTGACTATACTAAATTGACTTCTAGCAAGTGTCTAATTCGACCTCTCGTCACTACCTCTTTGAGGTTAGGCAGGATACTTACTGAGTACACGTTATTTTCGTACTCATGCTACACTTGCTGTGCATTTTTATTGCATAGGTACTTTCACAGTGATGTGGCTGACTTGGAGACTAGGCGAGCTACATCATCCGGAGGCGATCCGCAGCTGACAGAGTCTCCCTCAGATGTATTTATTTTTATTTGATATTCCTTGTCCAATTGTATTTCGGACAAGCATTGTAGTATCTGTTTAATTCTTAGAAATTTGCTCATGCACTTGTGTCACCGGGTTCTGAGATGTGTTTGGGATGTATTTTATTAAAATGGAATATTAGACTAATGTATTTACTTAGCGGATTTTATTCAGTTATTATATAATAAAGTGAAGGGTAATGATTTCAAAAATGCTAAAACAGGAAATTTAACCTAACCATTTAATGATTGGTTCGCCTGACAGTGGTGTCCGGCGCCATCACGACCTTATGAATTTTGGGTCGTGACAAATCCAATCTCTCAATGTCCAAAATGAAAATGGGAGAAAAACCCTCGATTTTGAAATTTAATCTGATGCCCAGGTGTTTTCTTCTCCGCGAGCGCAGAAATTACCTCGTGTTCACGAAGCACAAATATGTTACTGCCCAAATTCTTCTTAAGCGAACGCGAGGGTCCTCTCGCGAACACGATGACCAGTAATCCCAGGCCCCCGCGAACGCGTGAGGTCTACCCCAGTCGTTTCTCTTCTTTGTGAACGCGTGACCTAGTACGCGATCGCATATCACCAAGACCTGACCCCTTCGCCAACGCGGAGGGTAAATTTCCAGCCATCTCAAAAGACTCTACGCGAACGGGGGAACACCTTCGCGAACGCGTAGGAGGAAACCAGAAGCACTAGATTTCAGCAATCAAAATGTTACGAAATGCGCCGAACATGGTCTGAATCACCCCCGAGACCCCTAGGACCTCAACCAATTGTACCAACAAGTCCTAAAACATCATAAGAACTAAGTCGAGCCCTCAAACCACATCAAACAATGCTAACGACACGAATTGCACATCAATTCAAGCCTAATAAACTTTAGAACTTCTAACTTCTACATCAGATGCTGAAACCTATCAGATCAAGTCCGATTGACCTCAAATTTTTCACACAAGTCATAGTTGTCATTGCGGACCTACTCCAACTTCCGGAATCGAAATCCGACGCCGATATCAAAAAGTCCACTCCAGGTCAAACTTTCCAAAAATCATTTAACTTTCCAACTTTCGTCATTTGACGCCGAAATGACCTCCGGACCTCCAACATCTAGACACGCTCATAAGACCAAAATCACCCTATGGAGCTATTGGAACCGTCGAAACTCCATTCCCGGAGTCGTCTTCACACAAATCAAACTACGACCAATTCCTACGACTTAAACTTCCAATTTAGAGGCTATGTGTTCCATTTCACTCCCAACCAAAGGCCAAACCTCCCGGCAAGTCACGTAACCGCAATATGAAATAGAGGGAGCAATACATAAGGGTTCAGGGGCTAATACTCTCCGAAATATTTAGGCAGATTTATTGAAAACTAACTTAAATTTCTTATAAATTACAGTACAATTTAGTGCTATTAAATATATAAATTAGAGTATCTTATATATGTTTCACTTATCCAATATTGTAATTGAGTTTTGAATAAATACAAGTACATATTACGACACGTAAAAAAACTTAAAGTACGTATTATATATTATTATTACTATAAACTATTATTATTTTCAATATAGGTAGGTCGTTTGTAAAGTTACTTAAAGATATTTTCTTATTGATGTGCCTATAAATTTGGTTTAGATTTTTTTAATAAACTTCAATTTTTAAAGACTTAGAATACATCTATTTTTATTAGTAAATATCTAATGTACGTGTAGGAAAGAAGCTATATTAATTTAGACAACTAAAATAAGAAACAAATTTATGTAACCTAAATATTAGGAGTTTATTCAAAGTTCAAATAAGAAAAATTTAATCATCAAAATTTTAGCTGATTTTGTAGTTCTAAATATTAAAAAATTAACTTAAATTATATTATTGTCCAATATAAAAGGAGCTTTTGCCGTTTTTTGGGTCACGTTTTAACTTATACCAGTTTTGCAAAATAAATTGCAAGCGTACTCACTTTCCGCATAAACTTCAGGCATACGGGTCTGAAGTAGCAAAGACAATCACACAAACTTCAGCATTCTAGGCTTTTTCAATAACTTCAGCAGAAAGAAGGAGGCGCATGAAGTTGTAAAAATTAAGATATATATTAAATAATTTTAAAAATATAGATATAGGTTAAATGGGAGTGACCAAATAGGACGCCTGTGCTATAAAATATATTTTTGAAGGATAACAAGCTAAGTTAGCAGGTGGTGGGCTCAATTGTGATATGATACGTCATGTTAATACACGAGACCTGCCCTTAATCTCATCATCCCTATTCCAGGATTTACATGTAAACGTTTTTTTCTACATAAATATATGACACAAACAGGATTCAAGTATCAATATATAACTTCTTTTTCAGTTAGTCATATATATTGTTAGGAGATATTTGGTGCAGCTCAATTGTTGCGGTTTAAACAAGTAATTAATTTAATTAAGTTGTGCCTTGTCCTAGTTATACTTGCACCAAATACATCTAATTACAAAACAGACAAAATTAGCTTATTTATATTATTATTTTTGGTTGCTGCCCAACTTATTATTCTACTGCTTCGCTAACAGTCTTATCCACCCAAAAAGGTCACATCCAAAACAGTCATCGCCATGTCACAAAACTAGCTGTTGTTAAACTCCTGAAGGTATATATTAAAAATATTTAAAGGGTCAAATTATTTAGTAGTAATAAGTATGGATTCATACGTATCATAACTGATAAATTGTTTATTATAAACCATATTCATATTTGATTTAAAAATAATTACTGCATATAACTTAAATATTCTATTAAAATAGTCGTTTTTGGCGTGGCAATACATTAAAGCAAGACGGATTCCCCACATAAATATAAAAAATGTTCCGGGAGATCAAATATTATTGTAATAATAAAATATACAACAATGTTTCGCATTTATTAATTTTGTATTTCTTTGAAATATAATATCTCTCTGATAATGGAAATTGGAAAATGACCCTTTGGAAGTTTTGAACAAGTCTAAATTCGGCTATATATTTGATTGGGTGGAGACATATATTTTAAAATATAATTTGTAATGCGTCTTTTCGCTTGAATGCAAAAGCACGTTCTTGTTTTACGAGTCTTTTTAGTTAATTTAATTAATTAATTATATGGAGCATTTTGTACAACAAAAAAAAAAAGAAACAATAAGCTTCAACTTCTAGTCTAGTTTCCGCATATCTGAAACTTGTTATAGCAATATTTGTAAGATGAATAATTTATGTTGTTCATATGACGCAAAAAAATAGTGAATAAATACAACGGTAATGAATATTCATTAGGCTTATAATTGGACCACTTCTTGGGCAGATGAACCCAAAAGGGAATATAGGAATACGTGTAAATGTGGCTATAAGCCACCGTTTATTTTGCATTATTACATACTCTTCAAATAGTACAATAATTGTCCTGAAATTTTATAGGCCGAGTATGAGGAGCGTAACACATATCTTCTTCCTACTCGGAAGAGTAAAGGAAGTATTACCTAATGACACTCGGCTTAAGAAAATAAAAAAAACAAAAAAATAGATTTGTAATATCAATTGCAGTCAGAAAAATAATATTAATATCGTAAGATAATATCAGCAGTGTAAGAGACAGAAAATAACTCGAAAAGCAATAACAATAACCAGTAATAACGACATAGTACTATGAAAAAAGGAAAAATAATACGAACACAACATAAACCACTAGCAGTCCAAAACAAAACACTACTAATATTAGATTAGCCTCACTCCCGTAACAAAGTAGAAAAAACGTTCAACTATTTCTTATCATTTAACCTTAATTCTCGATCTTCACACTTTCCTATTTCAAGGGTAACTGGACGTTTCCTTAAATTTCTTTATTTCCTTTTGTCTTTCATGATTTTTTTGGGTCAAAAACTTCCATGTCACTAACCCAGTTTAATTGATTAAGATATTTAATGCGTGTTTCATTTTCATTTATAAATTCTAAATTCTAAAAGTTATTATGTTTGTTCAAGAAAATAAAGTAGTTCCGTTTTCTTGCATAAATATCTTTCTTCTCGCTCAGATATATATTGTATTTTTCTTTTGTTTCTAAAATTATTTTCTAATTCAAACGCAGTATAATTTTTGTTTTGTGTGTCGCATGAGGGGGGTGTTGATCACGTGGGTGGATAAGTCCTATGCTATCACAGCTAGCCAAGTTTGGACTGTTGTATTGGCTCAGCCTAATACCAGTCTCTTCTTTTGTTTTTATTTACTTGTGTTCATCACACTCCTACTCCTCTCAAGTGTCTTTAAATGATTCAGTAGTCTGCCAAACAACAACACGCAAAAAGAGAAGAAAAACAGGGAGTCTTATGCATTCCATCTAGGGATTATTTCATGAAAATTAAATTAAATTAAATATTCTTTTCAAAATATTATTTTAGAAAAATAAAAACTATCAGAACTCAAAAACGAAAAAAAACCTCAAATGTTCTAAATCGCATTTTCTGGTAAACTAATTCAGAAACATGTTAATTAAATTATTTCCAAAGATTTTTTTTCAAAATTTAAAACTGAAATTTGTCATAAATGAAACTCCCTCCGGTTCACAATAACGGACCAATTTGCTTTTAGCACACCCATTAAGAAAATACTAAATTCTATACAAAAATATCTAGTATGATTAAACTATCCCTAATTAAACATTTAATGTACATAAGGGTTATTTTGTAAAAACAAATTACATTTTTTCTTGATTACATAACTGGATACTTATTTTAAACCAAAATAAAAAAGGAAACTGATCACTTATTATGAAACGGAGCGAACATGGAATATCATTGATATTATTGGTAAAAAGTTTTTGCTTTGTTGCATTGTATAATGATGTTCTGTGTACTATTCTTTGCTGGTAAATTGTAAGGAAGCCTTGTTTTGTACTTTTCTTTGGTCTTTCCTCATTCTTGTCGAAGTTAAAAATTGAACAGGCACAATTCACTCAAATAGGGACAATCATTATTGAGAAAATATAGTACAACATAGCAATAGCGAATAGTTTACTAAAATTGTTAAAACTAACATAAATTTACTTTTAATCAATAAAGAAAGATAATTTCCTAAGGGCTTGTTTTGTACATAGGGATAATCCGGGAATTAATTTTAAAATGAGTTTATTCCATGTTTGGTTGATATAAAATTGCGGTATAATTAATTTAAAAATTATAGTATTATTTTTATCCTTATGGAAGGTGAGATAATAATTTCGGAATAACTAATCATAAAATAATTTGTTTTCTAACCAAACGACCCCTAAAAGAGCACTTTTTATTATTCCATTTGTCATATAGTACAGTCTGATGGACTAAACTTTTGTTACGTGTGGAATGTAAAGAATTAGATCTATTATGCTCAACTTTACCTGCATTTGTGCGAGATACCACGTGGCATATAAAAGGAAAAAAGAAATTGGATAGCCAAAGCAATAAAATAAAAGAATTAGAGATAAGCTTCCCATCTCTAAACCACAATTTGAAAATACAAAATAGTAACCATATACACTAAAAATCTGCTACATGAATGACTAGTGACTAGTTCAAGACTTGTTTGCTTCTCTCTCTTTCCAATCATATAATAGTATTCAATTTCTTCATATTATATAATAATTCATGCTCCAAAAACGATTGATGGGCATATCTCAATTCTTCTTGTTCATTCAATACCTTGATATTTTCCTACTAAATTGATTTGGCTCCATAATCTGCCTCTCAAATAACCTTCACTCCATTGTAAGTTGTTTAATCTTGTGATACAAAATATTCTTTATTGTATTATGTGCTGTTTCTATGGTTATTCTTGTTTATTGATGACTTTTTTTTTTGGTTGTTCTTGTTGTTGAAGCTGAAGTTGCCAATTGCTAGGGCATATTATTATAAGCTGAAAGTTGTTGACACATGGGATTGGGGTTAATAATCTTAGGTGATAAAGTTACAGTCTTTGAGCCAAAACAAGTAGAATCGGTATGGAATCACAACTGGGTTTAATTGAAGAATCATTTAATGTTAGATATTCAGATGGGGTTAAAGAAGCACTTGATGAATTGCCTGATAGCTTTACCATTACTGATCCCTCTATTTGTGGTCACCCTATTGTTTATGCCTCAAGGGGTTTCTTTAAAATGTTTGGTTATAACAAGAATGAGGTGATTGGGAGGAATGGAAGGGTATTTCAGGGTCCTAAGACTAATCGAAGATCCGTTATGGAGATTAGAGAGGCGATTCGAGAGGAGAGGGCTATAGATATCAGTTTGTTGAATTATAGGAAAGATGGGACACCCTTTTGGATGTTGTTTCATATGTGTCCTGTTTATAGTGAAAACGATGGGAGGGTGGTTCATTTCTTGGGAGTTCAAGTCCCTATTTTGAGGAGGAGAAAGTCCTCCGGAGGTGGAATTCGGAAGAATGGAGTATGCAATGATGGAGGTGGTAATAATTGCCGGGAGTCTGCCTTTAGATGTTGTAGGAGGGAGGTTTGCTCGAATTTGGTTATGGAAATGGATAGAGCATTATCGCTTGATTCGGTTTCAGGGTTGGATTGTACAGGTATGTATATATTCATTATGCTTCTTGAAAATTCTCAATTTTCCATTGACATTTTAGTGGACTTACTGACAGTAATTAAGATGTTTGGTATTTCATCCGTCATAGTTGCTACTTGATTTTGAAATTTGTCGTACTAATCTTCAATCATCTGAGTATAAAAGACTTTATCTTATGTTCCTAACTTTTCTTAATGTTTGCCCTTGCTGCCCCTCAATTATCCAAATTGAAAAAAGAAAGCAAGAAGGGGAAGAGAAAGGGGGGAATAAAAACTAGAATTTACGGTGTATCTAGGATTTAGTAATCACTGCTTCATTCTCTGAAGCTTGAATTCATGCTTTGAGTCAATTTCTTCAGTTGCTTTAGTTAGATTGAACACGTTGCCGTTATGCTTTGAGATGCATACGCTTCTCCCATAACTTCGCCTAGAGTTTTGAAGTGCAAATCAGCAATCCTAGCCAGTATATATAAAACCCGAACATTTCTGGCTACCTACAGTGCAAAAGTGCAATATTTCACTTTGTTTTCTATCTTTGTGCATTTGGATTACTTATGTTTATTTTCACTCTTAAGTCCTAGTGTAGAGTGTGCTAGTCTTGTTGCTTGAGATTCAATTCATAGGAGGCTTATTTATCACAGAAGTAGATGTTGAAGGGCCTTGTGAAGCAAGTGATCAAGAGAAGACAAAAGCCAGTGTTGCTGTTAACAAAATAATTTCCGTGCTGGCAAACTACAGTGAGTTGACAGGCAGATTGGTCAGTGACAAGAGATGCTGTCAATCTGGAACGAGTCTGCTCAGTGCATCCTTAAATATATCTTTTGGTAGAATAAAACAAAGCTTTGTATTGTGAGTTTTTTGAAATTCCTAATTTTCCTGTTTTGTTGACCGATATGATCTGCTCCCGAGTGGAGTTAACACTTTCTTTCTCCATTTGGATATCTTTCTGAAATGTGCAGAACCGACGCGTGCTTACCAGACATGCCAATTGTCTATGCAAGTGATGCCTTCCTAGGATTAACAGGTGCGGAAGCTGTAGCTTTTTTACATTATTGTAATCTTTTTGTTCATGTAACGGGGATGGTCTCACTTTTGATGGATTGGGGAGGGAATAGGGATCTTCTTCTTGTGTTCATGAGAAAGAGCATGTGGGCTCACTCTAACCAATGTTGCTAACAGGAACCATTCTTTTCTTCAATAGGCTTCTCGAGACATGAAGTATTGGGCCGTAATTGTAGGTTTTTAAGTGGGGAAGATACAGATAGAAGCACACAATTTCAGGTAATATTTTTTCTGCTGATCTGCTCTCAATTGCTTTGGGATTAAAGGCCTAGTGCCCTTCGTAAAATTAAGATTTTCTTAACTAGGGCCAGGGCTGAGGGAAGGCATGGGCTTGAGCAGACGATCTCAATCCTTTTTCTTTTTTCTTTTCTTCTCTTTGCAGATAAGACACTGCATCCAAAATGAACAACCATGTACTGTACATATCTTAAATTACAGGTTGGTTCCTGTCTTTGCATGATATTCAGATAAGGATTGTTTCCTTGTTCTTTAGCCTCAATCTCTTGGTGGCTGCGTATTTGCTTTCAGAAAAGACGGAACCTCATTTTGGAATTTTCTTCACATTTCACCGGTCCGGAATGCTTCAGGCAAGGTAATATATTTTTAAACTAATAGGTACATATTACCATCCCATAAAAATCTTTAAAATGCCTGTTGAGAGAACGAAGGTATCTTTTTAAATGTAAGTTCTCTATTTTTTTGGTTTAAATTGCATGGTCATTGGACAGAGGAGTAATATATTCCGTTTCTTTTGAATGAACTTTTTTATAAGATCTCTTTTGTAGAGAACTTGGTTTAGATAGAGAAGTGTTCCTAGTTAATTTCTTATTTTCCTTTTTGTGTCGCATTAAAACAAATGAAAGTATACTATATTTTGTAGTTTAAACTGGTCGAGTTGATTTATCTTGACTAAACAAGCTCACAACAAATCTTTATAGTCCACGAGTAAGTTCTTTTAGGTGAATGTCATGTCCAAATGGAATGAGTACATCTCTTTAGACATGTTTGTTAGTCCTTCCAGTTTAACTAAATGTAGAGTTATCATTTAGGAATTTGTTAGTTACCTTTTCATACATTATGTTTGTATTAGATATCTGTTTGAAGGTTTCATGTTGCAAGAGATGCTCCATTCAAGATTCGAAAAGTGAATTAGTTCTCAGGGTTCAAGAGTAGTAGATGGTTTAAAATTCATCTTTACTTCATGTTGAAGAAGTAGATCTGAGATTAGTTCAATGTCTTCCTGAATAATCAGTGATTCAAAAGATTTGAGTTTTTGTTCAACGGATTTAACTATGCGCACAGTAAAAAATGAACTATGTGATATTCTAAGCAAGAGAAAGAGAAAGCTGGTGTGGTTTTTATCTATGTTGCGCGGACTCTCCAAAATGCTGCCGCACCCGTGTCGGATCCTCCAAAAATACACTACTTTTGAAGGATCCGACACGCATCCAGCAACATCTTTGGAGAGTCCGAGCAACATAGGTTTTTATTATGTGCTCTTTATCAAGTTTCATTTATGTACTTGTACACACTAAAAGTGGAGATAATGCTATTGTGAGTTATGTAGTTTTGGTGCAAGAGGCTGCGCCAAGAGACAGAGAAATTAGAAGAGACTAACAGGGAAAAATTGGAAGCAAAAAGCGAAATATAAGTTTTTTGCTCTGTTTGGCTTGAAACCAAGCTGGTAGGTATGTTGGACAAAGTCAATTAATATAACTTAATCTAATGACTCTCAGTCTCAATCCATTTCTAAGTATTGGATTGAGACGGGTCTAGATGGAGTGACATGGATAATAAAGATTCACATACCCGACCCCTACTTGCTTGCGATAGTGGTTGTTGGTGCTCAGTGAACAAGTTACACTAGACATTGAAAGATTGATTTTTTCTGCATTGCTTGTCATTCTCTGTTAAAACTGAAGCTTGGAGTAGAATTCTTGATTCCAAAGACAATCCATTTGCTGCACATATAATCAGAATAAATGAAGCCTAAATCACAAAAACATGCGCATAACTTAGGCCGCGTTCACCTACTTGCTGCTGCTTGTGATGTATAGTCCTACTTGTGCTAACCCTTTGTGATTCTATTCATTTGGCTGCATAGGTTGCATACTTTGTTGGCATTCAAATAGAATATACTAGCGAGGCTCGGGGGAAACAAGGGCTAAATCCGGAGATGAGACAACGCAGTGTTGTAGCTGCTGTAAAGGTTGCTGTGAGAGGCTTGTCAATGGGTGCAAGCACCTCCTAGTTCTTGAACAAATTTGTCTTTCCTTTTTCTGCTAATAAACACTGAATTCTGCTAAAAAAATGTATTGTCTCATAGCTCATTAGCACCAGTTAAAAAAAGAAAACATAAATAGTATGTTATGAAAATTTGATCTTTTCTTTGTCATATATCCAGATGCCTGATTGTTGATTGAATCCAATAGTTTATAATAAGAAGACAAGTCTAAACAATATCTATTATCTAGATAAGAGTACCTAAAGATAAAAAATGCCCTCCAGGTATAACAATTACTGTATGATAGTAATCTTCAACACTACTAAAAAAATGGCAATTTTCAGACTGCTAAAATAGTCTGAATGCGGTCAGAAAATGCTTATTTTCGACTACATTCAGACCGTAATAATGCGATCGCAAAATAGCTGGTCTGAAATAGTTTGCGACCAATTCCGTCTATAATTTGATCCTACAGCAATTGGAAAGTCAGAATAAAAAACGACTACTAAATGTAGTCAACTCTCCGACTGATCGCAAATATTTAAATTAAATTTTAATTTTATATAAACTTTCCACTACTTCGGTTGCAAATGTTATAAATAATTATAATTTTATTTAAAATTTCTCACCATAGTGGTCGTAAGTATTACAAAGTATTTTAATGTGGTTAAAGTTTCCCACCACTGTAGTCGCAAATTTAATTTAGTATTGTTTATTATTTATATTTTTCACTATTACGGTCGTAAAACTAATTTAATATCATTTATTTATTTCCCACTACATCGGCGGCAGATGTTCCTGGATTTGGGAAATAATGAAGCAATTAGCAATTACTGAATATTTTGACAGATTTCAGCTATTTTAAAGCCACATCACCTGCCAATTCAAAAACACAACAACTAACCAATCAATCCACCGTACCAACCAATTAATCCACTATTTCAACTAATCAAACCCGTACAAAACAAACAATTAAAGAAAATCCCAATTGATAAACCCCTATTTATGAAACTATTTTATTATTCATCAACAATTACTATAATTTCATGTATATAACTAATGTGTGAACCAAATGACCACTTAGAGTATTTAATTTAATGGTTTGTTACAAATATTAATCCGCCACAGTACTCTGATCCTAGTTAATATCTGTTTACTACTTTCTTCTACACTTTCGAAAGAATGTTAACAACAACCAATGCTCTAAAAATTTGTGGAAATTTCACCAAATCTAATTAGCTCACTTCAAATGGAAACAAGTAGTAGCAGTAATATTTTCTGAAGATAAATATGAAGTATATTTTCCCAAACTCTTTTGACCCAGCTTGAAGTCTACCGACCCTTTTCAAGTCAGGAATGCCACATCAGTCTGATATTCTAATATGTTGACTTGCATCCAGGCCTAGCTCTCTGTGGTGGGACGGTTTCGCTAGGTGAGATAATGGTTTTGCCAATGAATGATTTCTCGCAACAGAATTAAGGAACTGAAAACATATCCAATACCGGCAGCAGCTCCCGTGAGAAAGTATATGAAGGAGTTTAACCTATTGTTTCTACGATGTACAGTGAAGGAGGAAGACAAAAGGCAATATTCGAGCTGACTTTTTAAATTGATTTGTCTTTTCTGGACAGCATCGAAGGAGCATACCGTATTACTTTGAGGTTCGAAGGACCTACTACTTGAGCCAAAAAGCTCTCAGTGCCCATCAATAATTTAATTGTCTGTAATGGTCCATTGTTATTAAAAAGTAGAAATGCATTGAAATATTAACATTTTCTTTGTCACGACCCAAATCAATAATGGTTGTGATGGCGCCTATCGTGAAACTAGGCTAGCCCCTTTACACAATGAAATCAACTTTTGTCTGTTTTATAAAAATATAAACTTATAAACTGATAAAGATCCACTTTTAAGACAATTTCAACAGGAATAGTGATAAGGACAAGCAATCTAAACCGCCCTCAGACCTCGGGAGTCAACTATCATGAGCACCTAAGATGATACTACAATGTATCAAAATATAACTCTGTCACTTTCATCTCCTGATGTCAGAAAAGGTGTTCTATACAAGTCCGAAAGAAACATCAAAGTATAGGAATAGGAAGGAAAGGAGGTCAGCTGTGGACGCTGAGCAGCTACCTCGATCCTCTATCAAAAATCCAAGCACGTCAGAAGACACTAGCGAGATGGTCTGGTACCTAGATTTGCACACAGGGGTGCAGGGAGTAACGTGAGTACGCCAACTCAGTAAGTAACCAAAGTAACTAAAAACTTGAGTGCAGTGACGAGCATTTATAAATCATATTTTTGTAAAAACAACAGTTCAACTTTTGTTAGGAAAACTCAGTATAAAGAAGAGCGAGAAAACAGTAAAATTCACAAAGTATCTTCCTTTCAGACCCAATATCACTCATATCACAGTATCCCAGTCACTCATGTCTCCCCTATCAGTGTGCCATGCTCTCACTAAGCACTCTCACTCAACAAGTATCAGATATTCACTCAACTGCTGCAGCGTGCAGCCCGATCCAATACACACACACACACACACACACACACACACACACATATATATATATATATATATATATATATATATATATGTATATTGTTGCGGCGCGCACCCCGATCCATATGTAATACGCTGCGGCGTGCAGCCCGATCCATATAATAGTCGACTGTGCTCACTGGGGGGTGTCCCGAGGGGCTCCTACATCCCAAGCACTATGTTGCTGCGGCGTGCAGCCCGATCCATATATAATGTATATAGTTGCGGCATGCAACCCGATCCATAAAATATAATATATATTGTTGCGGCGTGCAGCCCGATCCAATAATTATCCTCACATACTCGGCTCTCAGCCTCACTCAGTCATCCTCACAAGCCACTCGGGCAACTCATCTCAACTCACAAGACTGAGCCCCAAAATACCTCTCAGAGTTTCAAAACAATGATAATAACAGTGAAAATAACAATAAGTAGAAAACATGACTGAGTTCGCAAATGTTCTATCAGGATAGTGTGAAAATAGTATAAAAGTACCTCTGAAGGTCTAACAGATCGGTACAAGGCCCCAAACATGGCTTATACCCCATAAACAAGTATAGATTTCTAAAATACAGGATATCGTAAGGTTTTCAAATCGAAACGTGGCTTAATAGTTGCTACGGAACTGACCAAGTCACAATCCCTATAGGTTCACGGTCGTCACCTAGCATGTGTGTCACCTTATTTACCAAAACAATGTAAAATATCGGGGTTTCATACCCTCGGGTTTAGAGTTACAATCGTACTTACCTCAAACAGTTCAAAAAGCTACTCCGCAATACTCTTGCCCCTCGAATCGACTCTCAAATGCTCTGAGTCAATCAAAATCAGATTTATCACATCACAATATGCTAGGGAGATGAAACCCAATAGAAAAATATCAAAATTAGGCACAATTCCCGAAAATTGGCCAAACCCGACCCCCGGGATCATGTCTCGGAACTCGATAAAATTTACACCAAAATGAGCCTCATCCTCCCACGAGTCTATACATACCAAGAACACTAAAATCAGAGTCCAATTGACCCCTCAAATTCCCAATTTAAGGTCTCTTAATCTCAAGCCCTAATTACCTATTTTGCACTGATTTTTCCCCAATTTTTCACCACTAATTAGACCTTTAATCACATATAAATGAGTTATGAAGACAAGAATATTACCTCCAAGTGATTCCCCTTTGGTTTCCTCAAAAATCTCTCTCAAAATCTTCAATCCCGTTCAAAAATAGTGGAAAAATGAAGAAGGGTCGCGGATTGGCTATTTAAACACTGCCCAGTCTTTTCTTCATCGCGATCGCGGACTTCCATTCGCGATCGCGGAGAGTAACCAGCACGCACCCAAAAACCTCTTCTACGCGATCGCAGGGAATGGCTCGCGATCGCACAACTCAACCTTCTCAAGCCTACGCGATCGCGGTTGGCTTCACGCGGCCGCGTAGAGGTACGCCCCAACTCCTGATGCCTTCATTCCTCTACGCGAACGCAGGGATCCCCACACGAACGCACTGACCAAGGCTGCACACCCTACGCGATCGCACACCTACCTTCGCGATCGCGATTCACAAAATCCGCCTGGCCTCAACTTACTCTACGCGATCGCGGATGGACTCACGCGATCGCAATGAACAAACCACTGCTGCTAAAACACCAGAAAACCAGCAATCTCTCAGAGACCAAAAGTGCCCGTTTGAGCATCCGAAATACACCCGAGGCCCCGAGACCTCAACCAAACCTACCAACACATCCCATAACACCATTCAAACTTAGTCGAACCCTCGAAACACCAAAAACAATACAAAAACACTAAAATCACATCAAATTCAAGCCTATGAACTTTGAAATTTCTAGAATTCACCAAAGATGCTGAAACCATCCAAAACATATTCGATTGACCTGCAAATTTGCACACATATAAAAAATGACATTACGAACCTGCTCCAACTTCCGGAATTCCATACCGACCCCGATAGCCTATTTTCTACTGCCGACCGGAAATCGCCAAAAACTAACTTTCGCCAATTCAAGCCTAATTCTACACCGGACATCGAAATTACATTCCGAACACACTCCTAAGTCCCAAACCACCTAACGAAGCTATCCGAGCCATAGAATCCGCATTCCGAGGTCGTTTGCCAAGAAGTCAACTCCCAGTTGATTTTTCCTACTATAAGGCTACTTAAAGAGACTAAGTGTCTCAATTCTCACTACAATCCTTCCGAACCCGAACTAACCAACCCCAACACATAACAAACAGTCTAAACAATGCATGACCAAGCAGAAACAGAAATAAAAATGCAAATTCTACGGAACGACCGGCCGGGTCGTTACATTCTTCAACTCATCTTCTTAATAAATAATACAACAAACTCTAATTTCTATCTCAATAAATAATCGTGCAAGATCACAATAATTGTTGTACAGTTTTCATCTAGAATTTATGCAACAAGATCGAGCTGCGGTATTTCTGCCTAATCCACACAGCATGTTAAAGATGACAGCTTCAGCCTATTTTTTCGCAAATACTAGACAGGACTAACATTTTCTGTGACCATGTTGAAATAGGACACCCATAAAAAGAGTGTCGTGTTAATAAGAAAAGGTTTAACTTTTATACACCTATAATGTAACAATATTTTACACCATTAGATCACCTAAAAACACTGTGTAACTGTCCATAGTAAATCGATGAAATGAAACCAATAACAACAAAATTCAGTGTTATCCTAATTATGAAAAGATAGTGTATATGAAGACCCTACCCCTATCTTGAGAAGGTAGAAATTGTGTTTCCGATAAAAGAAAGATGAAAAAAAAAGCAGTAGCATTAGGTAGTAATAACAGCAAGATAACAAGAATACTAAAGCAAAAGCAACAACAAATAGTAATAAAAATCTAAAAATTAAAAAGTACAAGACTAACACTAATACTACTGGTATAGACAAGGAAAACTCATGACAACCCGCTAACTTTTTACACTAATTCTCGACTTCCTATCATACTCATATCGAGAGTCATATCCTCAGTATGTTAAATGGTATAATAGGAATTTATATGGAATTATTGATAGTGTGAAAAACATTTATACTATTGTTGCATATAATTTAAACTTAAAACTACACCAATGAACATAACCGCATATGAAAAATGCAGTGTTCAGATCATAAATCAGAATGGTTTTCACTGGCTGCTATAAACTTGCATTTAATTCGAGCCTTTTAAGAACCCATGTTGCCCAACAAAGATATTAAAGTTGTTAGTGGACCCTTACCTTATACCAATTAATTAATACTAGTTGACTGTGAATATTAATAGTGCCCTTCTGGACTTTTTAATGATACTTAAAATTGTTTAAATAACGACAACAGTCGGTGACTTAAATAAGGAAAGATTATATACATAAGTAATGTCATCAAAGGACAAAGCACATTTAATTTATTGTTGGCAACATTTCATGACTCTTGTGGAAAATCACCTAAAAGAAAGCTTTAAACGTGTGGTTAACCTATCGTTCTTAATTGTTTGAGCATGTGAACAAAAGATCTATAGATGGTTGCTTTCACGATAATGATTTATGGTGCAAAACGAAAGAAGAAGAAGTTGTTGATACAGACTGCGATAGGGAACCAAGTTACCAACTAGAGAATCAAATATAACTAATTACTAACATAAGCTCTACTTTTACACCCTAAAAGTTCAAGATTAATCAATTGGCACACTCATTAAGAAATACTTTTTACTCCCTTCGTTCACTTTTTTACTTGTCCACTGTTGATTATGTACACCCTCTAAGAAATAATAATTAAAGTGCGTAATTTACCATGATGACCATATTAATTAGATTATAGTTTTAATGGATTTGAAAAATGATTTGGAATGAGTAATTAATGTTAAGGGTAAAATAGGAAAAATAAATTATTTTTCTCTTGATATGCGAAAAGTGACAAGTGTAAATGAAAATTTATTTTTAGAATACTTGACGAATAAAAGTGAACGAATGGAGTATTTAAAAGAAGATAAAAATATTAGGGTTTCTATTTAAGGAAACCGAAACAATCTAAAGAAAGAAAGGACCTAAATTCTTTTTCTTTAAATAAAAAGAAATACAGAAATAAATAGGGTAATAATTGTTGGTGGAAGTCAAATGAGTATGGACCAATACAAGAACTTCCTCTC
Source organism: Nicotiana undulata (assembly GCA_005239495.1). Classification (NCBI taxonomy): domain Eukaryota; kingdom Viridiplantae; phylum Streptophyta; class Magnoliopsida; order Solanales; family Solanaceae; genus Nicotiana; species Nicotiana undulata. Next base: position 5,623 of record ML259649.1, on the reverse strand, counting down.
CGCCTATCCATGTATTTAGCAACTGACTAATTTCACCCAATCCGTGCATGCATTTCTCTACTTTCCCCTATCTATATTCTTCTCTGTCTACTTTTTTACGCCAATAATTTACTTTCACACTAATTAGTTTCATTCATTTAAGAACTCTTTACCCGTCAAACTACTTGTATTCCTTTTGTTACTTATCCATATTTCCCTTTTTTTTTATCATCTCAATCAAGAAAACTTATCAATGGAATTCAAGAATCTATCTTTTTGTTTCCTTTTTGCTCTCTTCCTTCTTTTCTCGACTTTCCCTCTCACATTTTCATCTTCATCCTCCAAACAAAATGGTGGAGTAAAAAAGAACCACCGACAGAGTTCATCACTGCCTAATAGTATTATTCAATCATCATTTTCCACGTCCTTTGACTTCAAATTCTCAGGACAAGCAGGTCCATTGGACGAACAAAACTCAGATCATACAAATGGTAAATGGATTCTTTTACAAAAATCCATTGGTGTCTCTGCCATGCACATGCAACTTCTTCATAATAACAAGGTTGTCATCTTCGATCGTACAGATTTCGGTGCTTCTAACCTTTCCCTTCCTCAAGGCCAATGCAGGTACGATTGAATTGTGCGATCATTTCATCTCGTATCTAAGCGTTTGGATATAATTCGCCGATAATCATATATTTTTAAGTATTTGTTTAAATTTTGGTCACCATATCAATTTCAACTTGAAATGGAGAATTTTAAGTTGAAAAAACTAATTTGTGAATTATTTCAAGTGGAATAATAGTAGTATTTTTTATCGCAAAACTTCACTCCTAAGTAAGTAAAATTTAAGTTCAAACACATTTCAAAGTCCAGATACATTCTCTATAACTTTAAATACTCTTTTTTTTTTAGTTTCAACAAAATATTGAGGAAATAAGACTAAGTTGTTAGAGAAATATATTTTTAATTATATTTTCAACAGGTATAATGACGAAGCCATCAAAGTAGATTGCACAGCTCATTCTATCCTGTACGATGTTGCCGCCAACACTTATCGTCCTCTCATGGTTCACACCGACGTTTGGTGTTCCTCTGGCGCCGTTAACCCTAACGGAACCCTTATCCAAACCGGCGGATACCATGCCGGAGAACGTAAAATACGGTTGTTTTCACCTTGTGATAACGATGAACATTGTGATTGGACGGAACTTCCACAGAATCTCACCGTTAAAAGATGGTACGCTTCAGATCATATACTGCCAGATGGACGTGTTATTATTGTTGGAGGAAGAAGAGCTTTTAGCTATGAGTTTTTCCCACAGAACTCACAAAATAATGGGATTTTTTATCTTCCTTTTTTGAAGGAAACATCTGACCCTAAAGAGGAGAACAATCTTTATCCATTTTTGTACCTTTTACCAGATGGAAATATTTACATTTTCGCTAATCAACGGTCCATAGTCTTAGATTACGTGAATAATAAAATTATTAGAGAGCTTCCACCAATTCCCGGCCAAAAAAGGACTTATCCGGCGACTGGTTCATCGGTAATGCTACCGATGAAATTAGTCGCCAGTGCTCCATCGCCGGTGGTGGAGGTGATGGTATGTGGTGGTGCTAACGGTGGCGCGTTTACACAAGCTGAGAGGGGTGTTTTTTTGCCTGCTTCACGTACATGTGGACGTATGAGGATTACGGATCCGGATCCTGTATGGGTCATGGAAGATATGCCAATGGGTCGGGTCATGTCCGATATGTTGTTGTTGCCTACAGGAGATGTAATTATATTAAATGGAGCTTCAAAAGGGACAGCCGGGTGGGAGAGTGCAGTTGACCCTGTATTGAACCCGGTTCTTTACAAGCCAAATGAACCCGACCCGAGCAAGAGGTTTACTGTACTCAAACCAAGTAACATTCCAAGAATGTACCACTCAGCAGCTACATTATTGCCAGATGGCAGAATATTAGTGGGTGGAAGTAATCCACATATAAGGTACAACTTTACAGACGTACAGTACCCCACAGAGTTAAGCTTAGAAGCATTTAGGCCACCATATTTGGCCCCAGAACACTCACATCTCCGACCATCAATCTTGACCGTTGATGGACCCGTATCGTACGGTCAAAAATTCTCCATCACATTTACATTTGGTTTTTACCAGCCTGCAAAGGAGCTCATGGTAAGCATGATTGCACCCTCATTTACCACACACTCGTTCGCGATGAATCAACGGTTATTAATATTGGACATTGTGGAAGTTAAACGGCTGTCGTTGTTTGCCCAAAAGATTACGGTGTGTGCACCTCCATCGCGTAATATTGCACCTCCAGGTTATTATATGGTGTTTGTAGTACACAGAGGTGTTCCTGGACACTCCTCTTGGATCAGGATGCAGTAATTTTGATAGCCTATATTTATTTATTTTGTTGTAATTGGCAAGAGGGAATTGAATAGGTCATTTAATTATTCAGTGTAGGTAGTTGGAATGGAAGTTTTGGTGCGGTTGAGAAAAGGTCACCATTTTATTTTCCAAATAGGGAAAAAAGGGATTGGTGTAGCTTCTAGTCGGTTAAATTTTTATTTAGTGGATAATTTATTTTTTTGGCATAGTTTCCTAGCTTTTACCATAGTGGCCTAGGTGAGCAGTGAGCTTTTGTTCTGAATACAATGAATAAGGCAGGGCAGGGGGATTGGAAACCAAAATATTACAAAAATAAACAAAAAGAACGAAAATAACTGGGGGAAAAAAATTACATAATTATTTATAACGCCCAAGTACAGGGCGCTATACATTAACACCGTTATGTATAACGTCCAAGTTATGTATAGCGCCCTGTACTTGGGCGTTATACATAAAGCTGCAAAATTCAGGTATAGCGTTCATATGCACGGCGCTATACATAACTTTTATGTATAGCGCCGTGTATATGGGCGCTATACGTCCAATTTAAAAATCGATCGTCTTCCTCCAGACGAATCTCATTCTTCTTCCCCCATTTTTTTACTCCTCCTCCAAAATTTTGGTCCCCCCCCCCTCCCCGCCCCACTCACAATTAAAAAAAAAATTGGGTCCCCCCGTTATAGAAAAGGTAAAGAAAGTAGGTCCCACATTGAAATAAAACTTCGTATTATTGTGAAAGCACACTTCCGGAGTCAAAATTTCAATCGATTTGCTTTCCGAAAATTTAAATCGAGGTATTTCGATTTATTTTATGTTTAAAGTTTTATAATAATGCATATTATTTGATTTGTATGTGTTCTATTTCGTTTTGTATTCTTTTTTTGCGAAACTAGTATGTTAAATTTATCCGTCTTTGCAAAATTAGTATGTTTTCATGCCTTTCTGTGTTTTATTTGCAATTTAATTTTTTTTTGTTTATGTTTAGTTTAGATTATTTTTTAGCGTAGTATAATCTAGAGCTTTTTAGCGTAGTAAAATGTAGACCCTTGTAGCGTAGTAAAATGTAGAGCCCTGTAGAATAGTAATGTGTAGTATTTTAGTGTAGAAATCTTATACTGGTAGTTGAAATACAAAATTTGACAAAAATAATTACTGCGTCTCAAAAAAATATATATATATATTAAAATATATATATAATGAAACTCTCGTTGTAAGTGGCAATGTAACATGACATTGAGCAGGTAAACTGTATAATAGCGTCGTGTATATGGCCGCTATACCTGGATTTTGCAGCTTTATGTATAACGCCCAAGTACAGGGCGCTATACATTAACGGTATGTATAGCGCCCTGTACTTGGGCGTTATACATAGTTATGTAACTTTTTTTTTTCCACTTTTTTTCGTTCTTTTTGTTTAGTTTTGTAATATTTTGGTTTCCAACTCCAGGGCAGGTTCCTGACCTCAATGTATGACAAGGGAAGCTCCTTTTTACCATATTGTTCCATTAAAATGTAAAGTTTCAATATATGTTATTGTTTTGAGAGTCCGGAACCAAAATATGGTTCTTTTTGACAAGTAGAACATTAATAGGTGGGGAAAAAAGAGAGAAGAAAACTGCATATAGCACCCAAAAACTGGACGCTATACCTTAACGGCACCGTTAAGGTATAGCGTCTAGTTTTTTGGTGCTATACCCCTGACAAAAAGTAAATAGGTATAGCGCCTTTATTTACGGCGGTATACACTAAAAGCACTAAAAAGTTGGGCAGCCCACTGGTTGAAGTGTAGTTGTGAAGATGATTTTGTACTTGAGGTACAAGGTTCAAACCCCTACACCAACTTTTTTATATTTTCCTATTTCTTTTTCGTTTTTTGTTTCTTTTCATTATTTGGTTTAAGTGTTTAGATATAAATACTTTAATAGAGAAGCCATTTATTATTTCTTTAAAAAATAACCAATACTTTTAATAGTTGTTATTTTGTGTTATACGTAAAACAAAATTATTTTTTTTCCTTTTATTTTCAAATTAGAATTATAAGTTTTATTATAGTTAAAATTTTCATAAGAGAAATATATATATATATATATATATATATATATATATATATATATATATATAT
>ML259648.1:44535-57698 GCA_005239495.1 Nicotiana undulata | reverse complement strand
CTACGACGACTAAAAATGGATGCGCACGCTCCCAAACTATCCAAATAACGATAATTCAATGAATATATAATCAATAGATCATAACCAATTCATATTACAAAGTTCCTCAGCCCGGAACAATGAAATGACCAAAATGCCATCGAGCCCACGTGCCCGGACCTCGAAATTTCTTGAAGAAAATCTCTACCCGAAGCTTTACTAGTTCAATTACACATTTTACTCAGTTATTCATGCTCAATTCGTGGCTAAAATCCAAATTTCCAAATTCTAGGTTTCTTCCAAATTTTCCTCAAATTTTCCCTAATTTTCATGTTCTAATCCATGTAGNACCTTTGATGCTTGATGAAATCCCCCTTGAAATGCTCTCCAAAATCATCCAAGCCAAATGAAAGAAATGAAGAAAATGGGCCAAATTCGTGTTTAAAGAATCTGCCCATGCTTCACCGGGTTGTACCTTGCACTTGTGCTGTACATGTTGTACGTCCTATTAAAATTTTCCCTTGTTGGACACCTTCTGTTAAAACACCCATAACTTCTTGTAGAAATATCCAAATAACAAACGGTTTGAAGATTTAAAAACTAGACTCGACGATCTTTAATTTGATGTGATGAATACAGTATAACTTCTTATATATCCCTAGATATGAGCTTTTAAAGTCAGCTCCAGGCATCAGAAAATTTCTGCAATTTTTTTCCTTCTTTTTCGTCCGAAGTTCATTCCGTTAACCTTCCGAAATCCACCCGAGGCCCTCGGGACCTTAACCAGTTATACCAACATGTCCCAAAACATGATACAAACTCGCTCGAGGCCTCAAATCACATCAAACAACGTCGAAATCATGAATCGCTCTCCAATCCAAATCTTTAAGAACTTAGAATTTCAAACTTCTACATCCGACGCCGAAACCTATCAAATCACGTCCGATTGACCCCAAATTTTGCACACAAGTCATATTCGACATTACAGACCTGATCCAACTTTCGAAACTGGAATCCGACCCCGATATCAAAAAGTCAAACTCTCGGTCAAACTTCTCAAAAACCTTCAAATTTCTATCTTTAGCCAAATGACTTCAAAATGACCTCCGGACATCCGAATTCACTTCCGATTGCGCTCCCAACTCCAGGATCACAATACAGAGCTATTCACAGACCCATAATCCCAAACGGACCTCAATATCATTGAAATGTACTTTAAGTCAAACTTAGGAAATTTTCTTAAAATACTGACTTTCCACATTATGCGCTGAACTGTTCCCGGGTTATCCAAAACCCGTTCCGGACATACGCCCAAGTCCGAAATCATCATACGAACCTGCTGGAACCCTCGGATCCTGATTTTGAGGTCGATTACTCAAAATTCCAGTTTTACTCGATTTCTTCAACTTAAGACTTCTAAAATGAGAATCCTGCTTTAAATTCAACTCTGATCTTCCTGAATTTCAATTCCGACCATATGCACAAGTCAATATACCTGAAATGAAGTTGTTCGTGACCCCCAACTGCTGAACGACGCGCTGGANAGAATATTATAAAAAATGTGATGAATTTGGCCTTAGAGAAAGAAAGGTTCCTAAACCTTGCCCCACTAGGTGGAATTACTCAATATACCTGAAATGAAGTTGTTCGTGACCCCCAACTGCTGAACGACGCGCTGGATCTCAAAGCGACCGGTCGGGTCGTTACAATGATGATCACCTTACAAATCAGGATTGGGCTAATGTTAAAATTCTTCTAGATTTTTTAGAAATTTTCATGTTGCCACAAATGAATTATCTGGGCAATATTATGCTACTATTTCTAACTATTTAGTTTATATTTCAGCACTTGCAGAATTATTTACTCAATTTTCAGAGGGTGGGATAGTTTACCAAAATGCTATTAGTGATATGAAAATTAAGTTTAAAAAATATTTTTTCCTATCCCCCCTCTTTATTGTATTGCAGCCATGTTAAATACTACCATGAAATTAGGAGGTCCTCACTATTGGTATAGTACTATTTATAATGCTTTACCTATTTCACCTGAGGAATNTCTTTCAAGGATGGCTCGAGATATTTTAAGTATTCAAGCTTCAACAGTGGCATCGGAGAGCGCTTTCAGCCAAGCGAGACTTCAAATCGATGATCATAGAGCGTCTATGAGGGAGAGCTTAGAAAAATCAGTTCTCTTCAGAGATTGGATCTGGTCGGAAAGAAGAAATTTTGGACTTGTTGAATTACAACCGGATATAGACGAAGCTTATGAAGAAATGCTAGCGGAACTTGCGGAGGATACTGCTTCGCCCGGAAGCGGTGATGAACAAGCTTCTTTTCCGCCACCACCAACGGAAATTCCTCCCAACCTTGAAGGATTTATGAAATTTGTTAGAGATAATATGTAGATTAATATGTAACTTGTATTTTGGCACATCTTGATTAGTTTTTTTCCCTTTTAATGGTGGTATTAGTACCTTAGCTGTGCTCATTCCATTGGGGGGAGGAAGACTAAGAAAGATATTGTCAATTTTTTAAATGTCGTATTAATAAAAATTATAAGACATTTCCTTGAATATTTGTGTTTAAACTTGAATTACAAGACATAAGTCATAATTATATAATATAATTTATAATAAATTGCCTTAGATAATATAATATAAATACATTTTATAAATAAAAAAATAGCCAACGGCTATATTTCAAAAACTAGCCGTTTGGCATGTTTAAAAAATATCTAATATAATTTATAATAAGTGCAAGTTTGAATANTCAATCTCTCTCTACTCAAATTCTCAATTCAAGTTAAATCATGCCCGGTGGTTCTAGAATTACCCCATTTGTTCGGGAACACTATAATTTAGTAGAAGAAAATGAAGAAACTTACACGATATCGTGCAAGCACTATGGATTTGTCTACACTAGGCGAAAGATGGAGGGCTCAAGCCCTTTAAAGAGACATAACCAAGTCTTGTCTAGCGCGTCCTCAAGACATTCGTATCTAATATTTTAAGTTTAATTCAAACTTGTGTTACTTTAATTTTATTAGTCGTATTATGCTTAACGTTGTAGTTTGTTAAATTAATTTGATGTACTATTAATTTATTATGCAATGTTAGTGCAAGTTTGAAGTACTATTATTATTAATTTGAAGAAACTTACTATTTTTTGTGTTTAAATATGAATTGCAATAATTATATCACAAAGATTTACAAGAAATTGCCTTACATAAAAAAAATTTAAAAAGCCCGAACCCGTTTAGGCCCATTTGGCCAGTGGGCCCGCCCAGCGGCCCCATGTGGGCTAGGCCCGTAGGGGCCAAACGGGCCCGGGCCCGCATAGACCAAGCCCGTTTAGCCCGGCCCACTTGGCCCCGTTTGGCCCAGGCCCGGCCTGTTAGCCACCCTTAGCCGGTCCCGGGATAAACGGTCTTGGGCTCACGGCTCATATGTAGAGGCCCAGCCCATATGGTCTCCTAGGCCCGCTAGGCCCGGACCGCCACGGGCCAGCCCGTTTAGCCAAAAAACCCACGTGGGCTCTGTAACGACCCAACCGGTCGTTTTGAGCTCTAGCGTGTCGTTCAACAGTTTGAGGTCATGGGCATCCTCGTTTCAGGTATTACGACTCATAGGCATGGTCGAAATTGAATTTCGGGAAGGTCGGAGTCAATTTGGAAGGAAAATTCTCATTTCAGAAGCCTTAAGTTGGAAGAAAGGACTAAGATTGAGTTCTTGAGTAAACGACCTCCGAATCAGGAATTCAAAGTTCTAGCAGGTTCATATGATGATTTCGGACTTGGGCGTATGTTCGGATCAGAAGTCGGAACCCGGGAGCGTTTCGGCGCATATTATGGAAGATAGCATTTTAGGAGAATTTCATAAATTTGGGTTGGAAGGCATTTCAGTGTTATAGATGTTCGTTTGGGATTCCGAGTCTGGGAATAGCTCCAATGGTGATTCTGGAGTTGGGAGCGCGATCAGAAGTGAATTCGGATGTCCGTAGGTTATTTTGAAGTCATTTGGCCAAAGATAGAAATTTGAAGGTTTTTGAGAAATCCCACCGGAAGTGGAAATTTTGATATCAGGGTGGGAACGTGATTCCAAAAGTTGGAGCAGGTCCGTAATGTCGAATATGACCTGTGTGCAAAATTTGGGGTCAATCGGACGTGATTTGATAGGTTTCGGCATCAAATGTGGAAGTTTGAAATTTCAAAGTTCATAAAGTTTGAATTTGAGTGTGATTCGTGATTTTGGCATTGTTTGATGTGATTTGAGGCCTCGAGAAAGTCCGTGGGATGTTATGGGACTGAGTCGTGTGATTGGACGGGGTCCCGGGGGCCTCGGGTGTGTTTCGGGGTGGTTTCGGGTCATTTTTGAGTGATTTGCTGATGTTGTTTGGTGGTGCATCTGGTGTGCAATGCAATCGCGGTCCTTGTTGTGCGATCGCGAAGAAGGAAAAATTGGAAGGCTGCATTTTGGTCTATGCGATCACAAGAAGGGGTGTGCGATCGCACAATGCACCTGGGGGGCTGCTGGGTTAGCTTGTGCGAACGCAAGGGGGAAGTGGCGATCGCGGAGAAGGAAATTTGGAGGGAGCTAGGAATGGCTTGTGCGATCGCATGGATGAGAGTGAGATCGTGTTGAGCAAATCATGGAGGCAGCAAGTTGGCCTATGCGATCGCGAAGGCACTATTGCGATCTCATAGAGGGGTCGCCTGGGCAGACTGTTTTTAAAACGGGAACTTTTCATTTCTTCTCCAAATTTCATTTGGTGTGGGCTATTTTGAGGAGCTTCAAGAGGGGATTTTCATCAAGCATCACTAGGTAAGTGATTTCTTTCCATTCCTAAGTTAAATATGTGATCTTACATGGAATTAGACATGAGAATTTGTATAAAAAATTGGGATTTTAAGGGAAAACCTAGAAATTGGTATTTTGGATTTTTACCACGAATTTGAGCATGAAAATTAGAGTAAATTGTATATTTGAGCTAGTAAGACGATGAGTAGAGTTTATCCTCGAGAAATTTCGGAATCCGGGCACGTGGGTCCGAGGGCATTTTGGTTAATTCCTTGAGCGGAGATGGGAGTTTATATAATTTGAATTGTTAAGAAATATTAGAGTATATTTTCATTAGGTTGCCGTTATTTGGATAGTTTTGGGGCACTGTGCATCAATTGGAGTCGTCGGAAGGGCTTGGAAACCGGTTACGGGATTTCGGAGCAAGGTAAGTCTCCTTTCTAACTTTGTGAGGGGGAATTGTCCCCATAGGTGAACCAAGTGAATACATGCTATTATTTGCGGGGGCTACGTACGCACGAAATGACGGGGGTCCGTGCGTAGCTACTAATTTTCTATGTCCGGGTAGTCTAGGACCCACTAGCCTGCTTTACTTGTTGTACTTGTGACCTTGTCAATAAAATATCATGTGATGCTGCCAATTAGTAATCAAATCTCTAAGAAGAATAGAGTTTACTTTTCTTAATCATCTAGAAGAAGAATTGATTCTTCCTTGGATAATTGTGTTTCGGATAAATTTATAGTGTTTGGAACCCTGTCGAAATTGGCAAGTAAATCCCCAGGAAGGCTTAAATGCTATTTTCATGTTCATTAAAAGGAGAATTCTATCACCTCATTGAATAGCTAATTTTCCTGATAACATATGGTTTATTGGTGTGAATATGTGTAACTATGGGCGCCTGAGTCGCATGTATGATTCGTGAGCAGGATGACCCCGTATTTATGTATAACCGTGTCGCATGATCGATTCGCGAGCAGGGCAGATAGATGCATTTATGGTTCGGGCCGTTCGACCCTCGACGGTGCACAGTTTATGTTTTTGTTGGTTCGGGCCGTCGACCCTCGGCAATTCCTACGCATGATGCATACATATTATACACCATCTGTGACTTAAACTGTTGGATTGTCTTATAGACGTAAATTGCTAAATAAAATAGCGGAAACCGGAGAATTCATAATTTATGGAAACGATTGAACTTTCCTATCACTATTTTATATTCGTTGTAATAACCATGTTGATATCCTCAATCTATTATATTGTATTGACCTCTAGCAAGTGTTAAAATCGACCTCTCATCACTACCTCTCTGAGGTTAGGGGGGATACTTACTGAGTACACGTTATTTTCGTACTCATGCTACACTTGCTGTGCATTTTTATTGCACAGGTACCTTCACAACAATATGGCTGACTTGGAGACTTAGATGAGTTGCATCACCCAGAGACGACCCGCAGTTGGCAGAGTCTTCCTCTATGTATTGTATTTCATTTTTAAATTCCTTGTCCAACATGTATTTCGGACAAGCTTCGTAGTATTTGTATAAATTCTTAGAATTTGCTCATGTGCTTGTGACACCGGGTTCTGGGATGTATTTTATTAAAATGGAATATTAGCTTATCGTATTTACTTAGCGGATTTTATTCAGTTATTATGTAATGAAGTGAAAGGTAATGACTTCAAAAATGCTAAAACGGGAAATTTAACTTAACCATTTAATGATTGGCTTGCCTGACAGTGGTGTCCGGCGCCATCACGACCTTATGGATTTTGGGTCGTGACAACTTGGTATCAGAGCACTAGGTTCCCTTAGGTTTCACGAGTCATGAGCAAGTCTAGTAGAGTCTTGCGGATCGGTACAGAGACGTCTGTACTTATCTTCGAGAGGCTACAGGGCTGTTAGGAGTATTTCCCTTATTGATTCCTCATCGTGCGATTTGATTCCTTTAAGGCTTATGCCTATGTTTCTCCCTACTCAATCTTACGCGTCGCGAAGCGCTTGCTATGAATCAGGAATTTGAGGAATTGAAATGGTGCTACGGATAGGGTGCGTGATATTTTCCATGCGTAATTGGTTGGGGATGTTGTTGTTGCCCTGCTGAAGGATAATATGTTGTTTCAGCTCAATAGCTATTTTTCTGAGAGCCTAGAGGCTATGCTCAGGTAGTGATGATGCTTACGATTGGTTATCGCGCGATGTGGGTGTGATGGTAGGATGCTTGCCCATATGTAGGAGCAATGAATGACTTGAAGGGAGGTCTTCTGAGAGCGTGATTTTGAGATTTCATCATTTTAGTTCAGGCGGAGGAAAGGCAATTGAACTATAAATGGTCAAGTTTTGGATTGATAAAGTAGTAAGACTTGGTGTTTTCAAGTGAGGTGGAATATTCACATGTGATGTGATATCGTCGTCATTGATCGAATGGAATGTGTTAAGTTTGTCGGTGCTATGGTTTCTTCGGTTGCATGGGGTCAGAGTATTGTGAAGAAGTATTGAAGAAGTGGTTGTCAGAGACCGTGAGGTGCGGTGGTTCAGTATTGGATAAGTATTGATAATTAAGGCAGATCGAGAAAGATGATATTCAGAGAGTTTGAAGTCGTGGTGAACTGTTGGTTTAAGAGCTATAGAGAATGATATTGAATTGAGGCAGCAATTGGGCAGCATACGATGAAAGAAGATATGTGAGAAGTGCTAGGCCGTGGTTCCATTTCTAGGAGGCCAGGTGTAAGAAGCGGAAGTCGAGCAGTCGCGTAGAGGGGGAGTTTGACCAAAGTGGGAGAGCGGCAGCATATTGGTGAATTAGAAGATATTGTAGCACATTTAGTAGATGTCCATGAAGAGTGAACAGTCTGGTAAAGTTAGTGAATGAGAACAGGCTTAGGACGGGGTATTGATGTTGTAGAGAGTGTGCATCACAACGTCGTTGGAAGGTGTCAGTTGGTGATTTCCACAGGTGGGTTGTCTCCTGTGAGTAGGTTAGCGGTTGTGTGATTGGCAAGTTTTTGCGAGGAGTTCGAGAGGCTAATTGGTAAGAGGTCGAATTTGTTAACGATGCTAGAGAATTTGGGTATCCATGGAATGCTAACAGGAGGATTTAGAAGAATCTGACGGGTTGGTTGAGCAAGGTCGTATCATCAATGAAGAAAGAATTTCGGTGGGGTCCAGAGTGGTGCAAGGAGTAGCTTCAGGCTAAGTGGGAGAGTCCCACCGCCTGCCATTGGGCCGCAGGATTTTCTTCTCATGGGGGTTGCGGATTGTCGGCGTCTTGACACAAGGCAACAAGTATGCACATCCCTACCACCGACCATCCTAAGGCTGTAAAACAATTCAAGGACCTGTAATCAGGATACCAAGTCTCTTTCGCCAAACACCGATCTCAAGTGACACTGAAGACAACATCAGCTTATTCTAGACATTCAAACCCCTTGTTCTTTCTCCCCTGAGCTCATGACATCCTAGTTAACACTGAACCGCAATCTCGATTCTTACTTCTAGTTACATACCGCTTATTGCACATAACATGCCAATTTGGAATAGCATAGGAAGTTCCATCATAACTCCTGAACCACTAACAGGGTGAACACTTCATCACATATAGAAACCTTTTATTTGCTTCAATTCATGAGAACCATAACAACACACAAGTGAGCTCTCACAATCACAATACATGCAAATCCTTAAGTAGTGGTCTGAACCACCATAAACCTTCCGGGATCCGCCTACACCTGACAGGCCATAGCACTTGAATGCTTCCAAATGAAATCTATTACGACGGCCGACGAGCCCCACACACATATGCACAAACCATTCACGTACTCAATCATACCGAAGGAACTGATCATTGTCGTACATGCGCCGTTCCATCATGGCTAACCAATCCATCTTCTTTTAATCATCTAATTGCCTCTGGATAATAGTAACTTCTTTCAACTCATAGCAACTCAACCCTCACTCATCCTGAGTGACCTTGAATCACGAGACCATGCTACCTAAATTCCGCAACTCGTCTCACAACCTCCTGATAACCTTTTACCACCTGGAGTCTATTCTCTCACTCCTCCGATACTATCCAACGTTCTGAAATAACATAGAACCCTCCAACTATCTTCCTTCCTCTTAGAGACTATACTGCTGAAGCTCGCTTCTTAATTATACTGTTGCCTGAACCCTTAAACACCGCATTCTCTAACTTTCGAATTCATTAGAACCACTACTGAGAGTCACCCACTCCGACTGGCCCCGAATACAATCAACCCCAAGGCTCTTCTAGCACATGAATATGCTTTTCAATGAAGCACGTGACTAAGTCACTACCTTTATAACTTGCCTATGTCTTAAACACTAATTCTTAGTCTTCCAGAGCCTAGCCCTGGTCCAATAGGACCAAATTCGCACATTTTTCCCATATGCCACGCTCACTTACCGATATTTTCTTTTCCCTTAGCTGTAACATCTTGCTGATACGCCGAAAAATCCGCAACTCCATGAGGACACAACCCCACAACCGAACTGCATGTGGTGGGACTCCCCCACTTAGCCCGAAGCTACTTCTTGCACCGCTCTAGTCCCTGTTGAGATCCTTTTCTCCTTTGATGACATGACATTGTCCCACCAATTCTTCCGAATTCTCCTGTTAGCCTCCCTTAAATATTTGAATTTTCTAACACGATTCACACATTCTACGTCCTACCGACTAGCCACTAGGACTCTGCACAGAACTTACCATCCCTATAACCGCTAACCTACTCACAGACGACAACCCACCCGAGGAAACTAGCCAACTGACACCTACCATTATGCTATGATTCTCACTTTCTACAATATCAAGATCCCCATCCTAAGCATGTATCCATTTACCAACCTTACCAATTCGTCCGCTCTTCCTGGACATCTACTAAACGGCCTACCACATCTTCTGATTCATTACTAAGCTGCCGCTCTCCCACTTTGCCCAACTCATTCCCGTAGGTGCTACATGACTTCCTTTCCTTACACTTGATATTTTAGAATTGGCACCACCGCTTAGAACTTCTCACGTATCGTCCTTCATCGTATGATGCCCTCCTGCTGCCTTAATTTAATATTGTCCTCCGTAGATCTTAAACCAACATATCATCACAACTTTAAATCTTTACGAAGATCATCTTCCTCGAATCGCCTTCATTTCCGAGAGTTAGCCAGTACTGAACCTCCGCACATCACGGCCTCTGCCAATCGCATTCTTCAATACTTCTTCACAATACTCTGACCCCGAGCAACCGAAGAGACCATAGCACCGACAAACTTAACATATTCCATTCGATCCATGACGACGATATCTTATTACAGGTGAGCGCTCCATTTCACTTGACAACACCAATCCTTACTATTTTATCAGCCCAAAACCTGATCATTTATAATCCAAATGCTTTTTCTCCGCCAGAACAAAAATACTGAAATCTCGGAATCACACTCTGAGAAGACCTCCCTTCAAACCGCTCATCACCCCAACACATGGGCAGCCGTTCTACCCTTGTATCAACATCGCGCCATAACCAATCGTAAGTTCATAACCACCTAAGCATGACCTCAAAGCTCTTAGAAATACAGCTATTGAGCTGAGATGACAAAAACATTCTTCCGTAGAACAACGATGATAGCCTCAATCAACTACGTTGGGAGAAACATCCCGCACCACATCCATAGTATCATTAAAAGTCCTCAACCCTCGATTTATAACAAGTGCTTTGCGACGCGTAAGATTGAGTGGGAAGAAGCATAGGCATATGCCTTAAAAGAATCAAGTTGCACGATGAGGAATCAAGAAGGGAAGTACTCCTAACAGCCCTATAGCCTCCTGAAGATAAGTACAGATGTCTCTGTACCGATCCGCATGACTCTACTAGACTTGCTCATGACTCGTGAAACCTACGGGAACCTAGAGCTCTGATACCACGTTGTCACGACCCAAAATCTATGGGTTGTGATGGCGCCGGACACCACTGTCAGGCAAGCCGACCCCTTACTCAGTTGGAACACTTTCCTGCTTAACATTTTAGAATCGAAGCCTCTTCTTGCATTTACATTGTTAAATAAATAAATTCTGTAAATTAAATATGGCAAGAAAACCAACTTAGTACAGAAAAGAAATACCAAGACATCCCCAGAACACGGTGACACAAGTCCATGAGCAATTTCTAAGGATTTATACAATTATACAATGCTTGTCCGAAAATAATTTGGACAAAAGCAATAAATATAAAATGTAAGTACACAGAAGGGAGACTCCGGCAGCTGTGGAATGCTTTGGATGAAAGCATCCCGTATAAGTCTTCCAAGTCAATCACTGTACTATAAAGGTACTTGTGCAACAAAATGCATAGAAAGTGTAGTATGAGTACCTATACATATATGTACCCAGTGAGTATCCCGTCTAATCTCGAAGAAGTAGTGACGAGAGATCGACTCAATACTCACTAAGGTCCAATAGTAATAAAGTAAGCAGGATGTAAGGAAAAATGTAGGCAAGTAAACAAATAATCAAGTACATCAATATCCAGCATCAAATAACAATCTCAAATCAAACAAGTTTGGTATCCGCCGTGGCGTACGGCCCGCTCCCATATGGTACTCAATCTCGCCGTGGTGTACGGCCCGATCCCACCCTGGTAGTCTCAATCTCGCCGTGGCATACGACCCGGTCTCACCCTGGTAGTCTCAATCTCGCCGTGGCGTACGACCCGATCCCACCCTGGTAGTCTCAATCTCACCGTGGCGTACGACCCGATCCCACCCTGGTAGTCTCAATCTCGCTGTGGCATACGGCCAGATCCCACCCTGGTAGTATCAATCTCGCCGTGGCGTACGGCTCGATCCCACCCTGGTAGTCTCAATCTCGCCGTGGCATACGACCCGGTCTCACCCTGGTAGTCTCAATCTCGCCGTGGCGTACGACCCGATCCCATAATATAATCAATCATCACTATGCCGTGGCGTATGGCCCGATCCCATAATATAATCAATCATCATTCTGGCGTGGCGTACGACTCGATCCCGTAATATAATTAATCACCACGACCCAAAATATATGGGTTGTGATGGCGCCGGACACCATTGTCAGGCAAGCCGACCCCTTACTAAGTTGGAGCACTTTCCTGCTTAACATTTTAGAATTGAAGCCTCTTCTTGCATTTTCATTATTAAATAAATAAATTACGTAATTTCAATATGGCAAGAAAACCAACTTAGTACAGAAAAGAAATACCAAGACATCCCCAGAACCCGGTGACACAAGTCCATGAGCAATTTCTAAGGATTTATACAATTATACAACGCTTGTCCGAAAACAAATTTGGAAGAAAGCAATAAATATAAAATGTAAGTACACAGAAGGGAGACTCCGGCAGCTGTGGAACGCTTCTGGATGAATGCAGCCCGTATAAGTCTTCTAAGTCAATCATTGTACTATAAAGGTACATGTGCAACAAAATGCACATAAAGTGTAGTATGAGTACATATACATATATGTACCCAGTGAGTATCCCGTCTAATCTCGAAGAAGTAGTGACGAGAGGTCGACTCGATACTCACTAAGGTCCAACAGTAATAAAGTAAGCAGGATGTAAGGAAAACTGTAGGCAAGTAAACAAATAATCAAGTACATCAATATCCGGCATCAAATAACAATCTCAAATCAAACAAGTTTGGTATCCGCCGTGGCGTACGGCCCGCTCCCATATGGTACTCAATCTCGCCGTGGCGTACGGCCCGATCCCACCCTGGTAGACTCAATCTCGCCGTGGCGTACGGCCCGATCCCACCATGGTAGTCTCAATCTCGCCGTGGCGTACAGCCCGATCCCACCCTGGTAGTCTCAATCTCGCTGTGGCGTATGGATCGATCCCGCCCTGGTAGTCTCAATCTCGCTGTGGCGTACGGCCTGATCCATAATATAATCAATCATCACTATGTCGTGGTGTACGTCCCGATCCCACCCTGGTAGTATCAATCTCGCCATGGCGTACGGCCCGATCCCACCCTGATAGTCTCAATCTCGTTGTGGCGTACAGCCAGATCCCACCCTGGTAGTCTCAATCTTGTCGTGGCGTACGACCCGATCCCACCCTGGTAGTCTCAATCTCGTCATGGCGTACGACCCGATCCTACCCTGGTAGTCTCAATCTCGCCGTGGCGTACGGCCCGATCCCACCCCGGTAGTCTCAATCTCACCGTGGCGTACGACCCGATCCCATAATATAATCAATCATCACTCTGTCGTGGCGTACGACCCGATACCATAATATAATCAATCATCATTCTCCCGTGGCGTACGGCCCGATCCCATAATATAATCAATCATCATTATGTCGTGGCATACAGCTCGATCCCATAATATAATCAATTATCACTCT
>ML259648.1:0-44407 GCA_005239495.1 Nicotiana undulata | reverse complement strand
ACCTCTGAAGCTTGGTTGAAATCTTCCTTGAAATGCTCTCAAAATCCGGCCATAGTCATGAAGAAATGAAGAAAAATGAGCCAAACCCGCTAAAATATCATTCTGCCCAGGTATTTACTCATTGCGATCGTGGAGAACAATTTTTCCAGCCCAAAATTTGCTCTTCGCGATCGCGGAAAGAGCTTCGCGATCCCCGAGAACAATTGCCCAGCCTGCCCGGACAGCCTCCAGTAGAATAGTCATAACGTTTCGCACACAACTCCAAATGACAAATGGTTAAATGTTCTGAAAACTAGACTCAAAGATCTAGAACTTTCACGTGTTGGTGTTCTTTCAATTCCTTATATATTTCTAGATATAGTCTGGCAAAGTCAGCCCATGTGCAACACAACTTTCTTCTTTATCTTCCCGGACACCCTGTAGTATAACAGCCATAACTCTTTGTACAGAAATCCAAATCATGAATGGTTTACATTTCTAGAAACTAGATGCAAATTTCTACAACATTCATTTTATACCATCTCAACATTCCTTATATATTGTGAGATATTAGCCTCCAAAGTAGAGTTAGTGCAGCAGAACATTTACTCTACGCGATCGCGAAAGGCTTTCCGCGATCGCGATTCACTGGCCCGCTTCTCACATTTTACTCACCACGATTGCGACCAATTCCCCGCGATCGCGTAGAACACTGATGTAGCCAAAAACCAGCAGTTAAAATTGCCTAGAAATGGTCTGAAACCACCCCGAAACTCACCCGAGCCGCTCGGGACCTCGTCCGAACGTACCAACAAGTATGGAAACATATCACGGACTTAGTTGAGGCCTTAAATTACATCAAGCAATGCTGAAAACACGAATCGTGCAAGAATCCAACTCCGATCTTCCTGAATTTCAATTTCGACCATATGCACAAGTCAATATACCTGAAATGAAGCTGTTCATGACTCCTGACTGCTGAACGACGCGCTGGATCTCAAAACGGTCGGTCGGGTCATTACAGCATGTGCTAGAAGAGCCTTGGAGCTGATTGTATCCGGAGCCAGTCAGAGTGGGTGACCCTTAATAGCGGTCCTAATAAATTAGAAGGCTAAGAATGCGGTGTTTAATGGTTTCAAGCAGCAGTATGATTAAGAATCGAGCTTTTGCAGTATAATTTCTGAGAAAGGGAAAATGGTTGGAGTGTTCTATGATATATTTCATCTTGTAGGATAGTATTGGGGGAGTGAGAGAAGTAAACTCCGGGGTGTAGAAAGATTATCAGAAGGGTGTGAGACGGTTTGTGGGATTGAGGTAGCATGGTCTCGTGAGTCAAGGCCACTCGGAATGAGTGAGGATTGAGTTATTTATGAGTTGAATGGGGTTACTATTGTTTCTGAGGCGATTAAGGATGATTAAAAGAAGATAGATTGGTTAGCCATTATTGGAATGGCACATGTGCGACAGTGATCAGTTCCTTCAATGTGATTAAGTTATGCATGTGGTTTGTGCCGGTGTGTGCGAGGCTTGTCGACCGCCGTAATGGACTTTATTTGGAAGCATTCAAGTACTATGGCATGTCAAGTGTAGGCCGATCCCGGAAGGTTTATCGTGGTATAGACCACTACATAAGGATTTTCATGTTTGGTGATTGTGAGAATTCACTTGTGTGTTGTTATGGTTCTCTTGAATTGAGGTAAGTAAAAGGTTTCTATATGATGAAGTGTTACCCCTATTAGTGGTTCAGGAGTTATGATGGAATTCTTGCGCAATCCCATATTGGCATGTTAGGAGTAGTCAACGGTATGTAATAGGAAGTAAGGATCGAGATTGCGGTTCGGTGTTAACAAGGATGTCATGAGCTCGGATGAGCGAGAAAAAAGGATTTGAATGTTTAGAGTAAGCTGGTGTTGTCTTCAGTGTCACCTGAGATCGATGTTTGATGAAAGAAGCTTTGCATCCTGGTTATGGGTTCTTGATTTGTTTTACAACATCAGTATGGTCGGCGATATGGATGTGCAGACCTGTTACCCTGTGTGGAAGGACGTGGGAGAATGACCACGGGAAGATCGTATGAGTGTGACATGTAGTCACTTATTGGATTGAAGATTTAGATTGAGTATAAGGAAGTGTAATATTGCTTATTTGAGAATTTATGCCTAGAAGGCATCCAATTCATCTTTGTTGTGGATTGTGGGGTGTTGTCCCGGCTATGATGGTGGTTCTTGCGTGTTATGAGGAGAAGTGGGTTATTATGGACCCAGGTAAGGCTATCAGCCTAGTTCAGTGCGAGCAGAATCGGCTTGAAGTGTGTGAATGGATTTAAACAAGATTATGGGCTTCATCCGAGTCAGATGTGTTCATCTCAGTATAGCGCTCCTCAAGGAGGGGTGTTGGAATATCAGGTGTTGTTCCGTCTTCGTCAAATTCATGTGATATTATGATTGTGCCGTGTGAGTTGTGAAACGACTTGATAAATTCCTATACGTTGAGTTTCCGCGTAGTAATTTGTAATAGTGAGCAATTCAGCTCCGTGTATATCCCTTGTGTGAATTTTATGATGGGATCGGGCGGCACACCGCCACGGGTATGTTATTTGGATCGGGTTGCACGCCGTAACAATGTGATATTGATTAAGGTTCCTATATTTACTTTCCTTGTGTTCTACTTCCTATTTCCTGGGGAAAAGTCCATATTAGTTGCGTGAGTTGAGTAGTCCCTTCTTGAGTCATTTCCTTATGTATCATGTTCGAGTTATGGCCTATTGGCGCATTGTGGCATCATGTGAGACCATTGGTCATGTCTGGGGTGATTGGTTGCCTGAGCAGCTCGTATTGGGTGAGACGAGACTATTGGATCAGGGATCAGTGCGATAAGATTTTTGTGAAGTATGGTAAAGAACAAATACCAGTATTAGCGTAGTAATGAGGTGATGATTTTAGTCAAAAAGGAGAGAATCAATGTTTGGTTAACTCTGCAATTGGTTAGGAATTTCTACACATCTCCTCCGTTGTGGTAGTATTGTCAGCACTATAGCAGAATGTGTATATATATCATAAGGTGCACTGAGAGCATCAGAGTCGTGGAATTTTGGTTATTAAGGTCCAGGGAATGTCATTGTGGTTGGATGATGAAATATGCGGTGTATGATGTTAAATTCAACAAAGGTATGCATTCATGTTTTGGTACCTCGTGTGGTAGTTGATTCGGTGTTTATACATTAGAACACAGGCCTGGTAGAGAAATTTCAGGTGTTGGAACTGGTTTCTGAGCTTATTGTATGGATAAAAGAGGATATCTTTGGATTTTTTCAAGCTAATGTGCTCAACTGGATTGTGATAGTGCGGGCAGGTGCACGAGGTGTTAAACACTGATTTTAGATAACTCCAGAATAGTTCTTAGCACATTCGAGGACGAATGTATGTTTAAGTGGGAGAGAATGTAACGACCCGACCGATTGTTTTGAGATCTAGCACGTCGTTCAACAGTTTGAGGTCATGGGCAGCCTCGTTTCAGGTATTACGACTCATAGTCATGGTCGGAATTGAATTTCGGGAAGGACGGAGTCAATTTGGAAGGAACATTCTCATTTTAGAAGCATTAAGTTGGAAGAAAGGACTAAGATTGGGTTTTTGAGTAAACGACCTCCGAATCAGGAATTGAAGGTTCCAGCAGGTTCGTATGATGATTTCGGACTTGGGATAATGTTCGGATCGGGAGTCGGATAACCCGGGAGTGTTTCGGCGCATATTATGGAAGATAGCATTTTAGGAGAATTTCATAAATTTGGGTTGGAAGGCATTTCAGTGTTATAGATGTCCGTTTGGGATTTTGAGTCTGGGCATAGCTCCATATTGTGATTCTGGAGTTTGGAGCGCGATCGGAAGTGAATTCGGATGTTCGTAGGTTATTTTGAAGTCATTTGGCTAAAGATAGAAATTTGAAGGTTTTTGAGAAATCCGACCAGAACTGGAAATTTTTATATCGGTGTGGGAACGCGATTCCAAAAGTTGGATCAGGCCCGTAATGTAGAATATGACCTGCGTGCAAAATTTGGGGTCAATCGGACATGATTTGATAGGTTTCGGCATCAAATGTGGAAGTTTGAAATTTCAAAGTTCATAAATTTTGAATTTGAGTGTGATTCATGAATTCGGCGGTGTTTGATGTGATTTGAGGCCTCGAGCAAGTCCGTGGGATGTTATGGGACTGAGTCGTGTGATTGGACGGGGTCCCGGGGGCCTCGAGTGTGTTTC
Source organism: Nicotiana undulata (assembly GCA_005239495.1). Taxonomy (NCBI): domain Eukaryota; kingdom Viridiplantae; phylum Streptophyta; class Magnoliopsida; order Solanales; family Solanaceae; genus Nicotiana; species Nicotiana undulata. The sequence goes on along the minus strand of ML259648.1, from coordinate 40,172 downwards.
GGGGTGGTTTCGGGTCATTTTTGAGTGATTTGCTGTTGTTGTTTGCTGGTGCATCTGGTGTGCAAGGCGATCGCGGTCCTTGTTGTGCGATCACGAAGAAGGAAAAATTGGAAGGCTGGATTTTGGTCTATGCGATCGCAAGAAGGGGTGTGCGATCGCACAGTGCACCTGGGGGGTTGCTAGGTTGGCTTGTGCGAACGCAAGGGGAAAGTGGCGATCGCGGAGAAGGAAATTTGGAGGGAACTGGGAATGGCTTGTGCGATCGCATGGATGAGAGTGAGATCGCGTAGAGAAAATCATGGAGTCAGCAAGTTGTCATATGCGATCGCGAAGGCACTATTGCGATCGCATAGAGGGGTCGCCTGGGCAGACTGTTTTTAAAACGAGAAATTTTCATTTCTTCTCCAAATTTCATTTGGTGTGGGCTATTTTGAGGAGCTTCAAGAGGGTATTTTCATCAAGCATCACTAGGTAAGTGATTTCTTCCCATCCCTAAGTTAAATATGTGATCTTACATGGAATTAGACATGAGAATTTGTATAAAAATTAGGATTTTAAGGGAAAACCTAGAAATTGGTATTTTGGATTTTTACCACGAATTTGAGCATGGAAGTTAGAGTAAATTGTATATTTGAGCTAGTAAGACGATGGGTAGAGTTTATCTTTGAAATCCGGGCACGTGGGCCCGAAGGCATTTTGGTCAATTCCTTGAGCGGAGATGGGAGTTTATGTAATTTGAATTGTTAACAAATATTAGAGTATATTTTCATTGGGTTGCCGTTATTCGGATAGTTTTGGGGCGTTGTGCATCAATTGGAGTCGTCTGAAGGGCTTGGAAACCGGTTACGGGATTTCAGAGCGAGGTAAGTCTCCTTTCTAACTTTGTGAGGGGGAATTGTCCCCATAGGTGAACCAAGTGAATACATGCTATTATTTGTGGGGGCTACGTACGCACGAGGTGACGGGAGTCCGTGCGTAGCTACTAATTTGCTATGTTCGGGTAGTCTAGGACCCACTAGCCTGTTTTACTTGTTGTACTTGTGACCTTATCAATAAAATATCATGTGATGTTGTCAATTAGTAATTAAATCTTTAAGAAGGACAGAGTTTACTTTTCTTAATCATCTAGAAGGAGAATTGATTCTTCCTTGGATAATTGTGTTTCGGATAAATTTATAGTGTTTGGAACCCTGTCGAAATTGGCAAGTAAATCCCCATGAAGGCTTAAATGCTATTTTCATGTTCATTAAAAGGAGAATTCTATCACCTCATTGAATAGCTAATTTTCCTGATAACATATGATTTATTGGTGTGAATATGTGTAACTATGGGCGCCTGAGTCGCATGTATGATTCGCGAGCAGGATGACCCCATATATATGTATAATCACGTCGCATGATCGATTCGCGAGCGGGGCAGATAGATACATCTATAGTTCGGGCCGTTCGACCCTCGGCAGTGCACAATTTATGTTTGTGTTGGTTCGGGCCGTCGACCCTCAGCATTTCCTACGCATGATACATACATATTATACACCATCTGTGACTTCAACAGTATGATTGTCTTATAGACGTAAATTGGTAAACGAAATAGCGGAAACCAGAGAATTCATAATTTATGGAAACGCTTGAACTTTCCTGTCACTATTTGTTATTCGATGTAACCATGTTGATATCCTTCATCTATTATATTGTATTGACCTCTAGCAAGTGTTAAAATCGACCTCTCGTCACTATCTCTCTGAGGTTAGGCGGGATACTTACTAAGTACACGTTGTTTTCGTACTCATGCTACACTTGCTGTGCATTTTTATTGCACAGGTACCTTCACAACAATATGGCTGACTTGGAGACTTAGACGAGCTGCATCACCCAGAGACGACCCGTAGTCGATAGAGTCTTTCTCTATGTATTGTATTTCATTTTTAAATTCCTTGTCCAACTTGTATTTCGGACAAGCTTCGTAGTATTTGCTCATGCACTTGTGACACCGGGTTCTGGGATGTATTTTATTAAAATGGAATATTAGCTTATCGTATTTACTTAGCGGATTTTACTCAGTTATTATGTAATGAAGTGAAAGGTAATGACTTCAAAAATGCTAAAACATAAAATTTAACTTAACCATTTAATGATTGGCTTGCCTGACACTGGTGTTCAGCGCCATCACGACCTTATGGATTTTGGGTCGTGACAGGCTCGCGGGCCTAGGTCGGTCACGCGCTAGGCCCAGCCCACATTACAACCTTATTTTTCTGTGATTTTACCTATTTCCTTATTTGTGACTTTAATTAGTAATACTTGCCTTATTTAAACTGTTAGTCTGATTTAAAGGGGTTTAATTGACTCCTATATGGTTTATAATTGATTTGTTACCTTATTTGAACCCTAATTAGTACTGTTAATTGACTCTCCCCAATTTAAGGGGTCTCTCCTGGATTTTCTGTATGAATTGATTGGATTAATTCCCCAATTAACTGGTTGATTTATTTGATTACCCTGTTTTATGAACTTTGAGTTATTCTTGCCTTATTTGTTTACCTTACTAAGTTCTACATAAAACTCTCATTCTGATTCTTCAAAACACGAACACAATTCAGAAATAAATTCACACACACACACACACGCGCGCGCTTTGCTCTCACCTTTATGCTACTTTCGTTTACTCCATTTTCTAGCCAGCTGAAAGCCAAGGCTAGACCACTGAGTTCTGCATACTTTCACCTTCTGTCTGTTGTCTTTAACTAGTATGTCTCCCCTCTTAATATCCTTTTACACGCATTGAAGCTATACCTATGTGTTTTCATGTTTATTGCTCTAACTATTTCTGTGTAGTTAAATCCATGCCTTCTCTTGTTTGTTGATCTCAATTAACATGTTTACTTCTATATTTAAACTCCCATATTCCCAGTTTATTGCTTTTAACCAGCATGTTTACTTCTGTGCTTAAACTTCTATCATTCATGTCTATTGACCTCAATTAGTATGACCACTTCAGTGTAATTCGATCCATTTCTTTTTTGTGAATTGATTTCAATAAGTATTACTACCTATGTATTTCCTGTTTATTGACCTTGGTTAGCATAAATACTCCTATGAAGTCAGACTTCTATGTCTTTCCTGGCTATTGCTTTAAGTCAGCATGATTACTTCTATCATTAGGTCCCATTCAGTGTTATGCAATTTGGTTGTTACTATATGCCATGATACTTATGTGCTTACTGTTTTGGCTCTTGATCAACATGTTGCCATGTCCTATTCAGTGTTATAGAATTTGACTGATGTCAACCTACTTTGTGTTAACTAGCATGCTTTCATGTGTTTCTGACTGATGACTACTATGTTCCTAACCCCTTCTACCCTTCTCTGTGTAGTTATATGTTTATCATAGTGTTCTTAGCATGTTACATGCCCACCTAGTGATAACTAATGGACTAAGTCATATCTAGGCATTGTGAAACTTTGCTTGAAGTGGTTGTGATCCTGTTTTTGTCCATCGTTTGATTGCTGGAAACCTTTGTTTGAACTCAGTATGTTGCAATGACTCTGTTTATTCCTATTTCTACTTCTAAACTGTTTTCTCAAAACTATTCTCTATTTTCATACACTATTTTCAACTCCTACTCTTAGACACCTAGGGTCCTGCCTCTCCAGCACTGCCTAGGAGTCCATCTAAACTCTGACACACTGGGGCTGGCCTTTCCAAATTTATTCACAAAATTGTCCTCTTTAAATGGTTTCTGGTGTGAGCATTGCCCGGTGTCCCTTAGACCCTTGGGAACTTTAACACACCAGGATACCATTTTGGGTACTATGAGATGTTGCCATTTCAGACTTGGTTGAAGGCCTGGTTTTCCGGGTTTACTCTTGGGCCTATCCAGGCTCCCTATAGTATAGTCATTTCATTCTGTAATTTATTTACTTTCGGTCTATAATAATAATTCTTGTAAAAACAGATGTTGGGGATATTAGTAAAATGGGAGGGACTATATATATATATTTTTTTTTTGGGGAATCGGGAAGAAATCATGCCCCCTAGGATTGCTATGATTATTTACATGCATTAGAAACCATGCCTATAGTATTGTTATGTGCATTAGAAAACATGTTTATAGGACTCATCTTACTATTTGTTCTAAATTTTCATTCTAAAAAAAATTCTGCATTCTCACACTTGCATTAGGAATCTGGTTTCTAGGTCATTTATCAAATTTTCCTTAATAATCACGTTCACAAACTTTTCTATGTGCATTAGAGATCATGTTTCTAGGACTTTTATTGCATTTGCCTAGATATCATGCATATAGTTTAAACGCATAAAATCAGTTTTACCATCTAGCCATCATGCATATAAGGAATAAGCATAAAAAATAGTCCCAACACTTTAGTATCATGCTTATAGAGATCAACCTATAAAATCAGTCCTGCAACGTTTGTGATCATTTTTCAGCACCTATACATCATATAGGTCGAATAAATAAAAATATGTCTGTTAAGAGTCAATCACTAGTTTTTCTTGGTCTTGATTAAGGTTTAGATGACATGTTTATAGGATGCTGCTGATCCACACCTAGGAAAGCATGTAGGACAACCAAAATTCTGAAGTTTAAAACTGTGTTTCGTGTGACTGCTTATAAACTACCCAGATTCAGTAAAGTGATAAAATCAGTAGGCAAACTGATTAGGTATCCACTACCTCGCCTTAACAAATTGCTGCATATATCCTGATTTGTGCTCACCTAGATATCCTGCTATAGAACTTTAAATTGTTTGAAACTTTTGTTTGAGACGTGCAATTGTTTGCTTATTTGTGGAGGTAAATGTGAGCCTTTAACTGCTCTGCTATATGATAGTCCTATCTGTTTTGTTTGTTGCTTAGATTTTCTCCTTTTAATCACCATATGTGAGTCTAGAACCACCTTAGAGGTCCTAAACACCTCCTGGACCACATGTAAGGGACGGGTAATGCACGCATAGAATACGTATTCGATTAGAACTGCTTAGATAATAATTAAGGGGAGGGTAATTTGTTAGTAAAGGATATGATGACTTGTGCGCTAATGCTACGCGTAACACCTCTACTTGAGGAAAGTTTATCGAGTATTGCACAGAAGTGATCCTATAGGATAATAAACCTATGACCCTTTATTCCCGTTTTGAAATGATTTCTACTTGTTCAATTGTTTTATGACCAATTAACTAAAATGAGTTTGGCGGGGAACCGCCGTTGTGGACCTCGAGGGGTGCCTAACACCTTCCCCTCAAGGTAATTTCGAGCCTTTACCCAATCTCTGTTATGTAAACCGGTTTATGAGTTATTTGCATTAGGTGCCCTAATGCACCTTAAATTCGTTAGGTGGCGACTCTTCAAATTCCATACCCCTTCCCAAAAGGAAATGAGTTATCCCAAGAATGTCGAAACCCGTACTCCGCAAGGAAAAAGGGGGCGCGACACTCGCCGGGCCATATTGGCCGCATCCTGGAACGAGATCTCGCTCCCCGTTTCTTTAGCCATTTGCAATCTGATAGGCTGAGCAAGACCCTAAATAAATCTCCTAGCCCTCTTTCTCTCTATGTGGGGAGCAAAAGAGTAGCATGACGGGTCAAATCCACAAAGCGAGTCTCATACTGGGTAACTGATCACACTCAACTATGTCTAATAAAAGACTAAGCGGGTGTTGTAAATATAATCTGAGTATTTTTCCCAGAGTCGAATCCCACAGAGAACTAATGTATCAAATGTTGTTGTTAGACTACTAGATTCTCAATAATCAATTTTCCCAAAGGTTATGAATATCACTTTTTGGTATTTTTACTACTACATCTGAAGAAATTAAACAAACTAAAAGACAACTAATATTTAGATGTAAACAGATGCGATAAAGGTCTAAGGTTATGGTTTTCCCCGTTGATGAAATCCCTTCTTGTATATTTCCTATAGTTTTGGTTTAGTTATCTCTATCAATCATGAACACTCAGGCTATCATAAATCTCTCTCAAGTAATTATGATAATCTACTAGACGCACTCTCTCAAGTTACGCTAGCTAAACTGCATTACAGGTCACTTTAGATTGCACACAAGGTATCGTTATCTCTAATCCAACCTTTAAACCCTCGGTTATGGATCTCTCCTATACTCCGGGAGTGATGTTGTTCAACAATTACCTAAATATGCACTCTCTCTCGAGTAGATACATACTAAATAGGAACAGATAATTGAGGGCCCTTCAATCAACTACAACAAGAACGTAGTTGAACAAATAGAGATTGAAAACCAAGAAAAACTATATTTAAGATAACAATAAGTTCATCCTCAACGGGTTCCACCAAAACCTTAGATTAAAGAAGTTAGCTACTCATGCTCAAACACAATAAAGACTCAAAGGAAATCATAATTCTCAAAATAAAGGTAAAAGAAAGAGAATAAAAAAACTCTAATTGTTTCTTGTCTTCTCACACTTGTTCTTGCTTCCTACTTGAGTCTAAAAACAAGCTTGGTTCTCTCTTAGGCAAGTTTTGTATGGTTTAAATAGGGTTAGGAAAATTATTCCCGTTTTTTGCACTTTGGTCCTTCAGTTTTCTGACTTCTCAGTACTCGCCCGCAGCCGCGGCAGAAACGCGGCGCGACCGCGGTGAAAGACCCGCATTCTAAATCTGTTGCATTGCCCACCGCGCTCCAGCCGCGGTCGCGGTGGGTCCCTTCCAGCAATCTTTGCCTTTTTTCTTGTTCTTTTCTCACGGGTTCTTCTCGATTTACCTTAAACTCACTTAATTGGCTCCAAAACGCTCCAAAGTATCTCCCATCATAGGTTATATCAAGTAAAGCATAAAAACACTAATCAGAGCATTTTGTTATCATTATTTGCACTCAAAGCATAATAAAGTATGGTTCATTAAGGGTGTAAATATCGTCTAAATTGCCTACTATCAACACCCCACACTTAAACTGTTGCTCGTTCTCGAGCAGCAAAACCACACTCTACAGGCCTAAGCTTCTCAAGCATTTCCCTACGGTGTTACACCACGAACATTTTACAATCATTGTACCTAGCCGTGTAACATCTATGCCTCAAGCGGCGACTCTCACATGCCATGCCATATTCTTAATTCCTCAAAGTACTCTACACAGAGGTCAAGACTTACCTTTCCGTCATGAATCACATGCCCTCACATCACACAATCGAGAGTAGTTCCACAAGAGTAATATTAAGAACAAATAGGAACTTAAAGTAGAAAGAATTCACTTACTCTCGGAAAGAACATTCATATGCCACAAAGATACACCACAGGTTTTCCCGTAGTGTAATACTCTACTAATCGAGTCCATTCAGTCTAAGATCAATTAGGTCTTCATTTGGTTGTAGTGTAGGCTAAGGGACGGGTAGGATATCTTTAGATATAATGATTAACCTCCCTAAGCATTTTTAATACAACAACTGTAGCTTTCAGTCCATTCTTATGTTTGGCCAGAATTTCCACCACTTTCTTTAGATTACCCCAAAATTTCATTAGGTGCACTTTTTTTTTTCTTCAACTCACCACCCATCAAGGACTGTATTTATTCATTGTCCTTCTTTCTTCCAATTTTTTTTTCTTCTTTTTTTTTTCCAGCGGTGTTCATTCTTTTATGCTTCGCACCATTCTTTCTATTTCGTTGATTCCACTCAAAAACCAGACCACCACCCCACACTTAGACTTTTACATGTCCTTTACAATTCAAGTGCTTATAGGAGGTATAGGGTTCAAACAGGCAGGCTATTCAAACAATTGGATACGGATTGTAATGTGGTTTCCAACAATATAGGATTATAAGCTCAAAGGGTTCAACTATGGTGAATTGCAATCAGGTGGATACATATTTATGTCTGTCTTAACAAAGAAATGCCTATATCACTTCTAAGACTGAACAAACTACCATTTCACTTTGTACACATACAGGGAAAGTTCTAGATATCAAATGTGGACATAGAGTACAATGCAAAATACCTTACACACACATGGCACATAATTCACTCCATATTGGTTCATGAAAACACTCCACTAAGCATTCAAGTTATTTACAACATGCAAAATTAAGGCATCTACAAGAGTCAACAAATGAGCCTAAGCGTCACACCCTAGGGTCTTTGGTGTTCGGGTGTAACACACTAAGGGATGCATTTTGCCATTCAGCTCCTTGCCCAAAAGAAACCTAACAACTAAAAAATAAAAATAAAACTAATTATACCCGATTCAAGCTAAACCCTTGGAAAAGAACTGTGGTCAAAAGAAAAACTAAGGGGGAGTTACTACACTACCTAAATAGAAAATAAAAAATATTTTTGGTGTTTTCTTTGGACTAACTTCCCTCAAGAACAGGTCCATCGTCGGGAAGAGTCCATTTTTTTAAGCTCGACTCAATACCCTCAAGAGACCCGTCAAAAGGTGTCCGTCTTCGGTCCAAGTCAACATTAATCAAATAAAGAAAATTTCAATTATCAACAACCAAACAAAACTAAAACTACCAACATATACAACAAAAAAAATATCCCCAACCCCACACTTAAAAGATTGGCATATCCCCATGCCAACAAAAATAAAGCACAGTGAGGTAAGGAGACTTCCCTGGTGTTCAGTCGTCATCAGAGACGGTGACCGGGTCGAGGTGACAGGCGCGCCCTAACGCACGAAACCAGGCCATTATCCGCTTTTCGGACTTGGCATTTTAGGTGGCCATAGAATCCATTCTGGCATTGAGGTTGTCCACCGAGGTGCAAAGTCCAGCCATATCATCCTCCAAGATAGACAACCGGGTGCTCCGCCGAGGTTGAGAGGGACCCGCTTCATCATGGGATTACCTAGGTGGTGCTGCATCAGGTATAATTTCATCCTCATCATCTACAGCAAGAGGGACCGACTGCTCATTGCCCACTGATATTTTGCTAGCTCTGAACTGGGCCTTTTTCGCCAGTTTTCCATCAAAGAGGCGATTCTCAGGGACCTTGGCTATTCGGCACAGCCTAGTGACTAGTGAACGGAAGTAGAACCCTTTCACTATCTCAGGCGATCGGATGAACATTTCATCATGGAGCACCTGGGCGACATCGAAGTCAAGTCGGTTGACAAAAAACCAAACCATCACCGCACGAGTGGTATTGACATCAATGGTGTTGCTAGAGGGCAACAGGCGGCTATAGATGATGGTGAACTAACATTTGGCCTCCCAAGAAAGAATTGGAGTTCAGCGTGATGCCATGTTTTACCCATGTGGGCACCCCTCCCGCACAGATTGTTCGCACAAGCATGGTCCAATTGACCGGTGGTTGCTGATGAAGTTGGTAGTGATCAATATCCAGAGAAGGCTGGAAGCCGGCATGCCCGGTGTATTGACACAAGTGATGCATTCACCTTAGCTTTGCGGACTGTGACCACCCGGTTCTCATGTTCCGGTCAATTCGCATAGAATTCCCGAACCATCAAAATATTAGCCTCCTCAGGTTCTTCAAAGAAGACCTCTAACTGGCGTCTCCTTATTTCAGTGAACATCTCCGGGCATTCATGCTGCATTGCTGCCCTATCAATCGAAACTTCGTGGACCATTTTCCTGGCTGCTTTTGTCTCAAATCTATCTTCAGCATCTTTTGAAACAAACCGGGTGGAGTCAAACTGGCTAGTGCTGGCCGGGGTTCTTCTTTTTATTGACTGATACATGGTACCTGTGACAACAAGGTTTATTGTCAAAGAGTGATCAATTTGTGTGCCTATCGGGTGATTACTCAGACTTCACCACCACGACGGCCACAATACCAAATATTCGCTCAATGGGGCAATTTTACAAACACCAGGTGGGCATAATTCGTGACAAGCATATATTTGCCCTATATGGAAAAAATCCTCCCCAATTTCAACCACAAACAAGTACCAAAGTCACTCCAACAATATGGAATCTCTCCCACCATAGTCAATTGTTACACTAAAACACCCTAAGTCAATTCCACAGAGAAAAAGACCCAAAATGTCTAGCCTAAATATGGTGGAGAATCCTCATCACATCTACAATACAACAATGAACTACAAAAAATAGAGAAGCAAGAAAAATAATTGAGAGAGAAGAAGAGCGGAGGAGAGACTTACTTGAGCAGGGGAAAAGATGAACTTAGTGGGTGGAGACAATGGAGATTAGAGAGAGAAGGGGTGTGAGTTTGGGGAAGTTGGGAGGAAAACAGTGGGGGAAAAGGGGACAGGTGTGAGGCTGTGAAGAGGAATAGGGGGAGGGACTTTAGGGATTTAGGTTTTAGTGATATAAGGAAAGTGGGGGAGGTGGGGTAAGTGGTTAAGTGGGGGAAGAGTTAAAAAATAAAATAAATAAAAACAAAATTTCAAAAGAACACTTACCTGGGCGGGCAGACGACTCGCCGCGGTCGAGGCAAGGAGGGAGATTCAGAAAGTATCAACTTTGCCGCGGTCGCGGTAGATTCAGAGAGTACCAGTTTTTGCCGCGGTCGCGGTGATAATGATTCAGAAAGTGCAGATTTTACCGCGGTGACGGTACCTCGACTGGAACTATGTTTTTCTCCCACTTTTACCTTACCATATTTGTGTCTTGACCTCGTCTTCGCTCCACATACCTCTAAGATTGCCCTGCACACTCGTTAATGGGTTAGTTGCATGTACATCAACCACAACACACACAAAATAGAAAACAACTAAAAATCATGGGTTGCCTCCCATTCAGCGCTTGATTTAACATCGCGGCACGATGAATACAACAATCAATGGGTTGCCTCCCATGAAGCGCCTGATTTAATGTCGCGGCACGACGCAGAATGAGCGCATTTAAGGCTCTCTCAACCTCTGAGGTTCAAAAAGATGCACCACAGACAAACTCTTTGGTCTCATTCATCCCCACATTAGTTTTGCTTTCCATGCTCCTTCGAAAAAACGCTTGAATCACTTTAAGACTCCACTTTGAACTTATGAATTGGACTCCAAGTTTTGATTTTGCTCTATGATCATGCTTCTGGGGTGGTGGAACGAATATGACTGGCCCATTAAAACAATTTAATATTCTGCACTTCTTGGCCTTTAGATGAGATGTGTATTCCCGACTTTCTAGCAAGAAGAATTCCAGAGTGTAGGCCTCTTTCTCCTTATTCCTTGACTCCTCAAGTGGCTCGGATGACTCTATTTTCATATCATCATCCAAACACAATGTGGATAAATGCTTGGAGTGTGTATCAATGCACTCAACTACATAAACTTTAGGATTGTCAACATCCTCAACACTAATGAAACTAGAGTCAACAAAATATGTATCATCAATGTCCTTGGTTAACTCTAGTATCTTTTCTACAACATTGGCATCCTCAAAATATACTCTGATTGATTGTTGGTGTTCTACTCTGTCCTTCTCCACTAGAACCTCCTTTAATCATCATCCTTGGGTTCTTTGCTTCTATTAACTAGATGAGGTGGCAGTGGCTTCAGTTCCAACTTGGGTGGTTCTTCAACAGATGGCTTGGCTGGCGGACTATCTCTTTTCTCTAAGTGTAATGGCTCAAACTCGAGAGCCCTCGGCCATACCCCTTTTTCTTCAAGTGCTAACACCCATTCTGCCAGTTCTTCCCCATTTACCTCACCCAAATTCATCAAACATGCAGCAACGGGGTCCTCAATAGTTAAGGACACATCACCTTCCTCCACTATCATATCCACAGCATCAATGAGAGAGAAATTGGCGAATTCACTTGGTCGCCTCATGGATCTTTGCACATTGAATGTGATTTCTTCATCGTTTAGCCTCATCTAGAGCTCCCCAGTTTCACAATCAATGAGGGCTCTGCCTGTGGCCAAGAATGGCCTTCCCATAATTATGGAAATATCCCCATCCACTCTACAGTCCAATATCACAAATTTAGTAGGGAACACAAACTTCCCCACTTGCACCAATACATCATCCAGAATGCCTGACGGTCTCTTTACCGTCCTGTCAGCTAGCTGCAATAACATAGAAGTTGGTCTAGCTCTACCAATCCCCAGTCTCTTGTAAATGGCCAGGGGCATGAGATTAATACTGGCCCCCAAATCACACAGTGCTTTGGTAAGAGAAAAATTGCCAATGGTGCAGGGAATTGTAAAACTCCCTGGATCAAACAACTTCTCTGCAATTGGTCGTGTCACTACAGCACTGCAAGTCTGAGTAAGAGTCACAGTTGCCAAGTCTTGGAAATTGAATTTTCGGGACATCAAGTCCTTCATCATCTTTGCATAGCCAGGCATCTCCTTTAGAGCATCAATTAGAGGAATGTTTACCTGTATCTGTTTTAGCATATCCAAGAATTTTTTGTACTGTTCATCCTTTTGGTATTTGGCCAGCCTCTGAGGGAATGGAGTTGGTGGTTTCTTTTTCCTAGTGATTTGAGACTTTTCTTTCTCAACCACCACCTCAACTACTGGCTCCTAGGCTATCTCCACTTCTTTTTCAACCTCACTCTGCGCACTGGGTTCTCCTTCAGCAGGTTGCACTGTTACCTTGGTCAAGTTTGTTGAATCATCAAGTTCAATCAGCACTGGTACCGGCGTCTCGGCCTGCCTGCTTTCACGAGCTATCTCCTGTTCCAAGTCTAATTCCTTGCCATTGCGAAGACTCACTGCCATCAGCTTCTTTGGTCCCTGGTCCTTAGGATTTACCTGAGTGTCTGCAGGCAAAGTCCCAAGAGGACGATTATTCAACGACATTGAGATCTGGCCAATCTGCACTTCAGTATTTTTAATAGCTGATTCGTGTACATCTACTCTCTCACTGATTTTAGCAGTTGACCCAATCACCTGTTGCATCATCGCTTCAAGTCTAGAAAACCCATCTTCTTGTCTCCCCCCATGTTATTGTTGAAGGGGGTGATACGCTTGTTGCTGATTTTGATTATTAAACCCTTTGTGGCCTTTGGTAGGCGCCACATTACCATGAGGTCTCATGGAACCCATGTTTCCACTGTTATGCTGCTGATGAGGTGGCCTGTACGGCTGAGCCTGCTGACACCAATTTTGTCCACCCTGTCTCTGGCCTCCATAGTTTGACATATAATTCATATTCTCCGGGTAGTGAGGATGATCGCAATCTGCATTCCACTTATTACCAATTGGTTGACTAATGCAAGATGTGCATAAGGCCACATTGGTAGTATCCAGAATATGAACTTGTTGCTTTTGCCCCGACTCCTCTACCTTCTTCGTCAGTATGCTCAACTATGTCTAATAAAAGACTAAGCGGGCGTTGAAAATATAATCTGAGTATTTTTCCCAGAGTCGAATCCCATAGGGAACTAACGTATCAAATTTTGTTGTTAGACTACTAGATTCTCAATAATCAATTTCCCCAAAGGTTATGAATATCACTTTTTCTTATTTTTACTACTACAGCTAAAGAAATTAAACAAACTAAAAGACAACTAATAGTTAGATGTAAACAGATGCGATAAAGGTCTAAGGTTATAGTTTCCCCCGTTGATGAAATCCCTTCTTGTATATTTCCTATAGTTTTGGTTTAGTTATCTCTATCAATCATGAACACTCAGGCTATCATAAATCTCTCTCAAGTAATTATGATAATCTACTAGACGCACTCTCTCAAGTTACGCTAGCTAAATTGCATTACAGATCACTTTAGATTGCACCCAAGGTATCGTTATCTCTAATCCAACCTTCAAACCCTCGGTTATGGATCTCTCCTATACTTTGGGAGTGATGTTGTTCAACACTTACCTAAATATGCACTCTCTCTCTCTCTCTAGCCGATACACACTAAATAGGAACAGCTAATTGAGGGCCCTTCAATCAACTACAACAAGAACGTAGTTGAACAAATAGAGATTGAAAACCAAGCAAAACTATATTTAAGATAACAATAAGTTCATCCTCAACGGGTTCCACCAAAACCTTAGATTAAAGAAGTTAGATACTCATGCTCAAACACAATAAAAACTCAAAGGAAATCATAATTCTCAAAATAAATGTAAAAGAAAGAGAATAGAAAAACTCTAATTGTTGCTTGTCTTCTCACACTTGTTCTTGCCTCCTACTTGAGTCTAAAAACAAGCTAGGTTCTCTCTTGGGCGAGTTTTGTAAGGTTTAAATAGGGTTAGGCAAATTATTCCCGTTTTTTGCACTTTGGTCCTTCAGTTTTCTGACTTCTCAATACTCGCTTGCGGCTGCGGCAGAAACGCGGCGCGACCGCGGTGAAAGACCCACGTTCTGCATCTGTTGCATTGCCCACCGCGCTCCAACCGCGGTCGACCACGGCTGCGGTGGGCTCCCTTCCAGCAATCTTTGCCTTTTTCTTTTTCTTTTCTTACGGGTTCTTCTCGGTTGGCCTTAAACTCACTTAATTGGCTCCAAAACGCTCCAAAGTATCTCCTATCATAGGTTATATCATGTAAAGTATAAAAACACTAATCATAGCATTTTGTTATCATTATTTTCACTCAAAACATAATAAAGTATGGTTCATTAAGGGTGAAAATATCGTCTAAATTGCCTACTATCAGTAACAGTCATGTTGACCTGTTGAAGATGCTCGAACTGACGATGACGCTCCTCTCTAGTAGTGATAGGCAGAAACTTCTCCAAAAAGAGATGTGAAAACTGATCCCAAGTAAGAGCGGGCGACTTAGTTGGTCTAGTCAATAGATAATCCCTCCACCATTTCTTGGCGGAACCCGTCATCTGAAAAGCAGCAAAGTCGATCCCATTGGTCTCCATAATACCCATGTTCCGAAAAAACTCATGAGAACTATCAAGGTATTCCTGGGGGTCCTCTGAAGTGACACCACTGAAATGAATAGGGAAAAGCTTGATAAACCTATCCAATCTCCACAAAGCATCGGAGGACATAAATGCCCCATCAATGATCGGTGTTGCACCAACTGGCTAAACTACCCCAATTGGATGGGTTGCTGGGGTCTGAAGTTGAGGAGTAATCTGCTCCGGAGTGTGGGTAGCAGGATTTTGGACTCTTCCTCCAGCTTGAGTTACGGCTTCTACCCCGGGAAATGCGCCAGTCTGAGCTACAATCTCCATAATACCCACTAGTCGGACCAAGGCATCCTGAAGCACCGGGGTAGCAATGAACCCCCTAAGACCTGAGCTAGTCCCGTCGGAACCGTCTAGGATGGAGCCTCTCCACCGAGATCTTCTGAGGCTCCGCAGCTGGAGATGCTGCTTGAGCACTGGACTGAGTTCTGCCCCTACCTCGGCCTCTGCCCCTCGTAAGAGCTGCTGCTGGAGGATCCGGTTGTTGGTCAGCGGAAGAAGAGGTACGTGTTCTCGCTATCTGCGAGTGAATAGGAATAGAAGAGTTCAATCAGTATTGGGATAACAAGAATCGCATGACAGAGTTGAAATAAAGTGAACTTATTCCTAACTTTATAGCCTCTGGGAGATAAGTACAAACGTCTCTGTACCGATCCCTCAGACTCTATTAAGCTTGTCCGTGAATTGTGAGACCTAGGCAACCTAGTACTCTGATACCAACTTGTCACGACCCAAATTCCTAACCGCCATGATCGTTATGGCGCCTAACATCATACTCACTAGGCAAGACAATGTTAGAATTTAGCTAACCGTTTTCTTTTCAAATTAACTGAATATAAGTAAACAGTTTAAATCAGGTGATAACAAATGCGGAATTTAAATAAATTTTTGCTTAACATTGAAACTATTACTACCACCCAGAACAGGTGTCACAATCCACGAACGTTCTATGAATAGCTATAAATATTGTTCTAAAAGAAAAGTACATCTGTCTCGAAAGAAAATAAAACAGAAATGTAGAACATAGAAGGGGACGCCAGGGCCTACGGATGCCTGCAGAACTACCTTGGGTCTCCTGAATGAATGTCTGCAACCGACCTCTCGATCAGCCCAAATCTGCTCCAAAATCTGCACAGGAAGTGTAGAGTGCAGTATCAGTACAACCGACCCCATATGCTGGTAAGTGTCGAGCCTAACCTCAACGAGGTAGTGACGAGGCTATGGCGGGGCTTTTATAATATAACATGCATACAGTTTATCATAAAGCAAAAAGGAAGTACGAAACGAAGTGGAACAGTAGTAACTAAATACGGAACCCAGCTATCTTGCCAGTACTTAGCTATAACCAATCCTTAAGAGAGTTCAATGTTACAGAATAACATCACAGTAGAAGCAGAATACATAGACAACAAGGATGATGCGGTGCGCATCCCGATCCCACCATATAATCAGTACTAACATGAACATTCACCCTTATTACTCCTTGTTGTGACGTGCAACTTGATCCCACCAGTCCACCCTTATTACCCCTCAATATATCACCCTTATTCCTCCTGTTGCGGCGTGCAACCCGATCCCACTTGTCCACCCTTATTAATCCTTGTTGCGCCGCGCAACCTGATCCCACCAGACAATCATCAGTCACACAATAAGAACAAGTGTTTCACAATTTAGCTCAAAACCTTCCACAACATTGCCTCAAACCAAAGTAAACGGAAAACTATTCAGTTATGAAACTTCATCAAATATTACTACACAGCTAGACCAACCGAAATATACCATGAAAAACTGACAACCCAGCTTAAACCAATAGTGTATCACAGTGAATATGCGGAACAACTAATACTTCAAATAAGAAACAATGTTTAATAAGAAGCAATTAGACATAGAAGCATCAACAAGAATGAAACAGTTAAGACATGAAGATAATAAATTGGGAACGGAGAAAGGAACGGGCTAAACAAGTAATTTGGCGGTGCATAGGTACTCGTCACCACACCTATGCGCCACCCACATGAATTTAAATATAGAAAATAAGTCGGGGATCCCAATCCCTCAAGTCGAAGTTAGACCAAACACTCACCTCGACTTCGCAGGCCACTCACTGCTCAAGTACAACTTTCCATTTAGAATTCACCTCCAACCCACTCGTATCTAATCATAATTAGTTTAATATCATCAATTATCGCTAAAGGAATCAACTTAACTGCATAATTATAGTTTTCCCAACAAAAGAAAAAAATCGACCCCGAGCTTGCTTGGTCCAAACTCGAGGTTCGGACCAAAATCTGTTTATCCATTCTCCCCCGAGCCCGGATATACAATTGGTTTTGGAATCCGACCTCAATTCGAGGTCTAAATCCACAAATTTTGAAATTCCTAAGTTCTACCCAAAAATCCCTAATCCCACCATGAAAAATCTAGATTCTAGGTTGAAATCTTGGAAAAGAAATGTAAAGGATTGAAAGAAATTAGTTAGGAATAACTTACCTATGGTTTAGGGAAGATTTGGTCTTTGGAAAATCGCCTCTTGAGGTTTAGGGTTCGAAAAAGTAAAGAATGAATGAAAAATCACGTCTAAGTCCAAAGTTATCAGCTGCAGATGTCGCATTTGCGACCTAAGCTTCGCAAATGCGAAAAAACAATTGCAATTGTGATGCCTTCACACTTCTGTTGCCTTCGCAAATATGAGGAAGGTGTCACATTTGCGACCATTGAACTCTCGCAAATGCGAGAAGATGTGCGCATTTGCGAACCTACCCTTCCCAGACTCCCTTCGCAATTGTGAAGGTAACCTCGCAAATGCGAGAACTGCTGGCCTAGCCTATTGTCGCAATTGCGATAACAATCCTGGCAATTGCGAACCCTGCTATGACCGCATTTGCGATACCTGATCTCACAATTGCGATATCAGAGGCCTGCAACATGTTCAGTTCTACACCAGCAAAATTTTCTAAGTTCTAAACACCTCGTAACCTATCCGCAACTCACCCGAGCCCTCGGAGCTCCAAACCAAACATGCACGCAAGTCTAAAGACATCATACGAACTTTCTCGTGTGATCAAATTGCCAAAATAAGACCTTGAACTACGAATTTAGCACCAAAACTCATGAATATCTAAAGAATATTTCAAAATTACTATCTTATCAACCGGACATCCGAATCACGTCAAATCAACTCCGATTTCTACCAAATTTCACAGATATGACTTAAATATTATAATAAACTTGTACGGGATCCAGAACCAAAATACGGGTCTGATACCAATGATATCAAACATAATTAAATTTCTTTAATTCCTTTGAATTTCAGCCCTACAATTTTCATCAAAAATTCATTTCTCGAGCTAGGGACCTCGAAATTTGATTCCGGGTATACGCCCAAGTCTCATATTTTACTACGGACCTTCCGGGATCGTCGGACCATGGGTCCGGGTCCTTTTACTCTAAACGTTGACCAAGGTCAACTAAAATCATTTTTAAATCTCAAAAATTAATATTTCACAAATTTCCACATAAAGACTTTTCGAATTTTCGCTCGGACTAGGCACGCAAATTGAGGTGAATAAATTTAAGGTTTATAAGACTAACGATCCCGGAATAGAGTCTTAATTCTCAAGATAACCCTTTGGGTCATCACAACTGGACCCAACAAAATAATTTTTATGGCAAATTCCGCTACTGCAAAAATTGAAGGAATGGGCCAGATAGCTTTGAAGATGAGTTCTAGCAAGATTGTGACTCTAAATGATGTCCTTCATGTTCCTGAAATGCATAAGAATTCAGTCTCGACATCACTTCTAGTCAAGAATGGCTTTAAGTGTGTTTTTGTTTTCGATAAGGTTGTAGTTAGTAAGAATGAAATGTATGTAGGAAAAGGTTACCTTACTGAGGGACTTTTCAAACTCAATGTAATTTCCATTGATATGAATAAAATTTCAGTTTCTCCTTACTTGCTTGAGTCAAATAATTTATGGCATGAACGTTTAGGCCACGTCAACTTCAAAACTTTGCGAAAAATGATTAATTTGGAAGTATTGCCTAAGTTTGAATGCAATAACTCGAAATTTCAAATATGTGTGGAATCAAAGTATGTTAAGCATCCTTATAAGTTAGTTGAAAGGAATTCAAATCCTTTAGACTTAATTCACATAGATATTTGCAACTTGAAGTCAATACCATCTCGCGGTGGAAAAAAGTATTTCATAACTTTCATTGACGACAGTACTAGATATTGCTATATTTACTTACTTAATAGTAAAGATGAAGCAATTTATGCATTCAAGCAATACAAAAATGAAGTTGAAATGCAACTAAACAAAAATATCAAAATGATAAGAAGTGATAGGGGCGGCGAATATGAATCTCTGTTTGAAGAAATATGTTTGTAAAATGGAATTATTCACCAAACAACTGCCCTTTACTCACCGCAATCTAATAGAATTGCGGAAAGAAAGAATAGAACGTCAAAGGAGATGATGAATGACTTGTTAATAAGTTCTGGTTTACCTCAGAACTTGTGGGGGGGGAGCTATTCTTACAGCTAACCGAATACTGAATCGAGTTCCCCAGAGCAAAACGCAATCCATTCCATATGAAAAATGGAAAGAAAGGAAACCCAACTTAAAATATTTTAAAGTGGGGGGGTGTTTGGCTAAAGTGCAAGTTCCTAACCCCAAAAGGGTAAAGATTGGACCAAAAATCGTTGATTGCGTTCTTGTAAAGAATAAAGGTCAAAGAAAGTCTCAATTGGAATATGCTTGAGTGTTGGGAAGTTTGATGTACATTATGAATTGTACACGACCTGATATAGCTTGTGAAATAAGTAAGCTTAGTTGATACGCAAGTAATCCCAACCACGCTCATTGGATATCAATGAAACGAGTTTTGGGATATTTGAAATATACCCAAGACTATGCATTGAATTACAATAATTATCCCGCAGTTGTTGAGGGATATAGTGATGCAAATTGGATCACCGGATCAACGGAATCAAAATTCATAAGTGGATACATTTTTACCATTGGTGGAAGAGTAGTGTCTTGGAAGTCGTCCAAACAGACATGCATCGCCCGCTCTAAAATGGAGTCTGAGTTTATAGCTTTAGACAAGGCCGGTGAAGAAGTTGAATGGCTTCGGAATTTCTTAGAAGACATTCCATTTTGGCCCAAACCTTTGGCACCAATATGCATACATTGCGACAGTCAAGCAGCAATAGGAAGAGAGCGTTATGAATAACGGGAAATCTCGTCACATTCGACGAAGGCATAATGTCGTTAGACAACTACTCTCTAGTGGAATTATCAAAATTGACTATGTAAAGTCAAAAGATAATGTATCGGATCCGCTTACGAAAGGCCTAACTAGAGAGGCGGTTGAGAAGTCATCAAAGGGAATGGGACTATGGCCGAGCACATGTCACTGTGGAAGTAACTCTACCTAGAAGACTGGAGATCCCAAGATCTAGGTTCAAGGAGATCAAACAAAGTCATTAGTGACGGTTCAACATTGTCAAATAAAATGTTGTTCCATTCTCATGATGAAGACAATGTTCAGTACCAAGGATAAAACGTTAGGACTTTTTAATGGTTTCTAAGTTTGATACGGGGTATATCAAATAGTGTATCTACGGGATAACACGTATAGGAATCACCTATATGAGTGTGAAGTGTAAGTCGCTACAAGGAGAATGTTGCAAGACCAGTTCTCTATGCACTTATGAAACCAGGGGGTGTTCATGGCTGAAATGAACACAACAATGAGAACCAAAGACGGTTAAGAGTTGATTGTATGACATATGGCTGTCTAGGTATACATCAAAGTTTGACGGTTCAAAGATATAAAATCTACCGATTGATCGAGTATATCCGAAATATGTTCACTACGGAAAGTTCAAAGGGAAACCTACTTATCCATATGTAATTAATCCTTACTTGCAAATCACACACAGTTTTTCATGCATATTTGTTTCGGATATCCATTCCACATTCATGTGGGGGATTGTTGGGGTTTGTTAATAATAACAAAATAGGGCGAATGGAAAATGGTGGGAAAAAATGGAGGGATATGAATTTTGAATTAGTTCACTTTACTAATGCACTTTGTCCCTCTTTGGAAGAAGGAAAGAAAATCTTTGTGCTTATATATATAATCACATCTTCTAGCTCTTAAAGAGTTAAGAAGACGTGGTGCCTCACGCCGTCGTCGTTGCTCGCTCGCTTGACTCGGCTTCGGCTTCTTATTCGGATTTGGATTTGGTCAATTGATATGATTGATTGATAATTTTTTGGACCAAATTTATTTTCCTTTTCCATCATTTAACATTTTCTTTTGTAATATTTTTTGCGTTGGAACATCGCGGAATCATTTTCGTGCGTTGGAAGATCGCGGAATCATTTTCGCAACCAACAGCTGAATAAACACCAAACGTTTCCGTTCAATAGCTGAATAGACACCTTATCAACGAACAAGCACCTTTGCACCTGTTGGGACTAAACTTTGTTGGTTATAAATAGAGAGGCTTAGCCTCATTTTCCACCACTTGAAAATCTGAAATCTCTCCCCTCAACCTTCTACATTCTGCATAGAATTTTCAAAATCAAAACATAAGCATTTTGTGTGATTTGCTCCGCCATTTGAGTTCGCCAAAATTATGAGATTTGAAGTGCCGCTATCACAGAATAGTTATTCCGTTCTATCCTTGGAGGAATTAATCTTCAACCTTGGGCATTGCGAGGGGATTAAATTCCTTAAAGAAACACAAAAAACTTGTGGGCTCGGAATTTTTTCTGCTTTATTTTTCCTTAAAACTAACGTTTGTTGACTTACTAGTTTTGAATACAGTGTGATAACAATAACCACTTCATATAATTGACAAATTTTTAAATAATGAATAATCATAAAGTAAACATGTGGCACATCAACGCATATTTAAAGTCTGCACTTTTCAGGACGCAACGCAACAATTAACATCAATTGAGGGATTTGGTAGTTTCTTGCTTGATATATTTAGGCATTTGTGTTCCTTTCTGATACCGACCCTCCGATATAATTTCATATTTTTTCTGCAAAAAAACTCATTAATTAGCATTTCAGGCCCTGAATTTCTAGTTAAAGACGAGGGAGATAATGGAATGACCAAAATTTTACATTCTTTTATACGGCCTGCCTTATTCTTGGTATTACTATCTTGAATTTGCCGCCTGCATTTTAGTGTCATTTCTTCTTGCTCTTTTCCTTCAACTCAATCATGAAATATACGAAGTGCAGACTTTAAATATGCCTTCAACCAGAAATTCAAGTATATATCAATTGACAGTCAGTCACTCAGTATTGTATAAGGCAAGTTCAGTCCAGGGGAATATCCATCCCAAATATATATATCAACTGACAGTCAGTCACTCAGTACTGTATAAGGGCAATCTAGCCCAGGGGAAGATCCATCCCCAAATATAAATGATTCAGGAAAGATCCATGCCCAGGGAAGATCAACCCTCAATATAAATCAACTGCGCTCACTGGGGTGTGTACAGACTCCGTAGAGGCTCCTTCAACCCAAGCGTTATAATATCCAAATCCAGGCATAAATCGATAAAACATGCTGCGACATGCTGCCCGATATCATAAATATCACTCACAAACAAGCCCTCGGCGTCACTCAGTCATCAAACTCTCCAGTATCTCGGGCTCACAATGCCATGAAACTAGCCCAAAAATGATGACATATGTATCAATATATAGCAATAGTGACTGAGATATGATATGCAATGAAAAAATATGACTGAATACGAAACTTCTATTTAAGCATGTAATTCAAGAGCAGAAATGACATCAGTGGGTCCCAATAATACCAACATATGCCTAAGCATGATTTCTAGCATGAATTACAGCTTAGGTATTCTAACACATAGACTAGAGTTAAGATATACAGAGAAGATAGCTACACAGTTTAATATAATCGACTAAATCACAATTCACACGGTGCACGCCCACACGCCCGTCACCTAGCATGCGCGTCACCTCAGCGTCAATAACATAACACACAATGCAGGGTTTCATACCCTCAACACCAAATTTAGAAGTGTTATTTACTTTGAACAAGCCAAATCCAATGCCGGGCAAGCCAAACGATGCTCCAAAAATGCCATCCCGCGCGTACCGGTCTCTGAACGGCTAGAAACTAGCCAACAACAACTCAAATACATCAAATAAAGTCTAAGAAAACAATTCCAATCGATCGAGGTCGAATCTTCACTCAAAAGCCCAAAATCAACAAAAAGTCAAACCCGGGTCTACACCTTGGAACCTGATAAAACTCAAAAAATCCGACAAACCATTCAATTACAAGTCCAACCATACTAGTTTCACCCAAATCCGACTCTGAATCGATGTTCAAAACTCAAAAACTCACTTTATGAAACTTTAGGCTAAACCCCCCAATTTTCTCTTTAAAATCCATAATCCAATTACCAAAAACAAATATAAAATCATGAAATATAATCACAAGTGATTCAAGAATGCTTACCCCAAGTCACATGGTGAAAATTTCTTTAAGAATCGTCTCAATCTGAGGTCTATAGCTCCAAATATGAATAAAACAACCAAATCGTCGACTAAAAGCTTCTGCCCAGCCATTTCCGCTTTTACGAACACATGAGCCGCTTATACGATATGAGCTCCGCTTCTTTGGACTCCACTAGACAGCGGAACCCTCGCACCTACGGATCCCAATCCTCTTCTGTGCAACTACAGGTGCGAAGCTAAACACGCTTTTGCGCCCAAGACCATCACTTCTGCGGGGCCGCGAATGCGCCCTAGTTTTCACTTCTGCAATCTTCCTTGCCCATGTTTCACCTCGTTTATTCGAAGAAGACTTTACATCTGCGATGTCGCTTCTACAACCAATTGTCCGTAGATGCGCCCACACCAGAACCACCAGCCTTAGCCAAATGCAACATGCGATAAAATGGTCTGAACCTCGTCCGACACTCATCCGAGCCACGCGGGACCCCGTTCGAATATACCAAAAAGTCCTATAACATAACACGGACTTACTCGAGGCCTCAAATCACACATAACAACATCAAAACGCCGAATCGCACCTCAAACCAAACTTAATGAACTCTTGAACTTTCAACTTCCAAAACTCGCACCGAAACATATCAAATCAACTCGGAATGAACTCAAATTTTGCACACAAGTCCCAAATGAAAAAAAAAGCTATAAAAATTCCCGGAACCAAAATCCGAATCTGATATCCTCAAAGTCAACTCCCGATCAAACTTATGAACCTTCCAAACCTTAAAATTTCCAACTTTCGCCAATTAGCGGTGAATTCTTCTAGAAATATCCAAATGCAAATCCAGGCATACACCAAAGTCCAAAATCACCATACATACCTAATGGAGGCCTCAAAACTTCATTCCGGGTCAAATTCACAAAAGTCAAACTTGGTTAACTTTTCCAACTTAAAGCTTCAACAATTTAATTCATTCTTCCAAATGACTTCCGAATAACCTGAAAACCAAAACCGATGATCCACACAAGTAGGGGTGTACATGGACCCGGTTGGTTAGGTTTTTATCAAAACCAAACCAAACCAATTATATCGGTTTGGATTGGTTCGGTTTTGTCGGGTTTTTTGGGTTTTCGGGTTTCTTTTTGTTACATGAATATAGTTCCAATCTTACTTTGTTAAAGTTATAGATAAAGTTTTGATATGTGAATATATGTTTAGTCAATATTGAAAAAAATTGACAAACATATGATCTATTAAAATATTCTAATGGGAGAATTTTTTAGTAATACATGATAGTTATTTTCTTAGTCGTCTAACAATAATTTTCGTTAATGTACGCTTTCTAGGTTAACACATGAGAGGATCTCAAATATTTCAATTTTTTTAAAGAAAATTCAATATAAAATCTTTAAAATATATAAAAAATTATATATTTATATGACTGTTTGCTTCGGATTTTTTTACTCAACACCAAACCAAGTCAAACCAAACCTAGTTGGGTTTTTTAATCGGTTTGGTTTGGTTTTTCGATTTGGTGCGATTTTTCGGTTCGGTTTGTACACCCCTACACACAAGTCATAGTACATCATATGATGCTAATCATACCCTCAAACTATTGAGTTTTACAAATGCTCAAAATGACCAGTCATATCGTTACATCATCCCCTACTTAAACAAACGTTCGTCCTCGAATGTGCCGAGAATTGTTCCAAGGCATCAAACCGCTGTGTAACCTTACCATGCACATACACGAGAGTTTTCCCACGTCACCCTATTCCATATGGGATTAACAACACAACATATTGAAGATCATTACATCACTTAGCCCGTAAACTATAGAATCCAAAGTTCCAACATCCGGAATTTCCTATAAGACTTGAACCTCGCATCTACACATTGTATAAGTCTGAACAAGCTATATCAAGCCATAATCATAACCCAAGATGTAATCACATGATATACCGCATAACTTAAATGCTCATAGAAATAATTTACAACCATAATAACTGCTTGAAGCAAACCGGTACCGGCAATAACCCTCATATCAAACAAAACCTCACTCTAAAACCTTCGTACACTGCCAATGATGAAAGAAGCAGGCAGAATCTCATAATCACTTATCAGATCAACTAGTCATGGAGATCCATCTCCTTCGACAAGAACTATAGCTAGATTCTAAGTCGATCAATGACATTAGCCTCCCAAATATACCACAAACAAATTCGATAGCACCCATTTTAGGTCCAATGACCTCATCTCATCAAACACAACCACTCTAGTGATTTGACACATCAATACACCTAAAGCCACAACCCGTGCTATCTGTGCACCAATACGCAACAATTCAATATACTCAATCATGGAAAATGACTCAAATGAGAGAACCATCCCGCAAGTTCAACAAGTACCATCAGAACAACAAGGCTACAAACCCATGTTACATAGTAGAACCAAGACACACGAATCTAACCCAAAAGATCATATCCCAACTTAACTTCGTTGTAATGTGTGACCCTATCCAAACAATGGTCCACATGAAATATCTCAAGCCACAATGCTCAAAATCAATAACCACGCGCAATTCGACATCAAGTACCCAAGGTGCACAACCATAATCACAGAGAAGCAAATAACACAATACCACAGTCCGCAAATTACATAACCAATATGTAGTCAGTCATTCGACACCCTAATACCCATCTTGCTCAAATTCTGCCATAAGGCCCAAATAAAACCGCACCATGTGCGCATATAACCGACGAATCACAATCCCCTTGTGGCATAGAAGGGTAACTCATAGAAGATATAAGAGCACGAATAAATCATATCTAACCGAATGACACATCCCTCCACGATAGCAGTACGGAGTCAACTAATCCGACCTGGTGTAGAATACACATCATTAATGGGCATACCAATGGACCCAAATCACTCTGGCACCCACAAATAGATACATAACCCTATGAAAGTCCATGATGGTTGAACCATAACACATACTATCATCTGGATAGCTTTGGTCACATCTTCACATTCCACAATCGCGAAACAATCTGTTTTTGAGAACTCCTGGTCTCCAAGTACATAGAACACATAAATCACCACATCTGATCCCAACTCCACAACCCGAATGTCTAATAAATCTCTCACACACAATCATCCCACAAGGAGTACTTCTATAATTCTTCTATTCCACATGGAAAAATTCGAATATCAGTCGTCGATCAGCCAGGCGAGTACCACAGCACCAATGAAGCATCCAAAGTCAAAACAAAGTGCACCTTCTGAAATGTACACTCTCCTCAGGCAATACAAAGTAGTAATATCATTCATCTAGTCATCTGAAACAGCCCGTGTTGTTTTAAATATCTTGCCCTTCCTTTCAAAACTAAATTGTGACCTTGCACACGCAAATCTTTATCCCACACGACATACCACATCTATCATAAATATGAAAAATACGGAAATATCATAATCAACTCTGAATCACAAGAAAACTACGTACTAAATTAGCCATGAACCTTCCATTTGATCGCATCCAAGAAAAAATCACAACATGCAACATGCTCCCCACGCCAGTAGAAAATATACACCTCGAATCGTAGTAGAAACCATTGAGAACACTTTGAAATCCATTTGCACATAACCAAGCCATCAGAACTGGATATCTCTAACTCAACCAAGCTGCGCAAGTTGCCAAACCTAAGAGTATTGACACCAAAACACATGTAGAGCCTCACCACATCATAAGCACCCAAAGAACTAATCATAAGCATTACCGTGTTGATCCAAGATACTACCAAGCTATCCCATTTCTCAGAGTTCCTTACGGATACTTCCTCAAGCTGACACTTCTACTTGTTAGAATACCGTGATCCTCACCCAAAGCTCATCACAAGAGATCCTAGCATAAAACCACACCGCCCTAAGGCCCATAAGCCGTTGTATTCCCTCTCAAGCACCTCAAAAGTACCACAACCGAAACACCCACTCTAAAGAGACCTTCTGTGAATCCAAATCGTTTCCTTCACCTTCCTGATGCTGAAATGTAGAATCCATAATTATATAGAAATGATATAAGTCTTAACACCGTTCAACTTAAATCTCAGATTCTAGCCATATACAAATCTGCAAAATTCTCAATTGCCACATATAATGTTGAATCTATTAGAACCTTCTCGAGAGTTATCCACTCTTCTCAAATCTCAATTGCACCACCCAAACGGGCCGAACGACCTGTACCCCATTAGCACAACCACACCTAAAGAAGTAACCATGTCTTAACGCAACCGAGAAACTTCATACATCGTGCACACTACATCCGTCATGAATAACAACTCAACTCATTTCATGATTTCCATACACCCGTAAAGTGTAATATAACACGTATTCAGAAATTCCTTTACTCGAATCGTCTTCAATCTCAACCTCTACAAGTCATATCTCACACGTATGCCTCAAGCCGAAATCAGTACAACACATAACTGTGCAGTCAACTCGCCGATAGCAGACTCCCCCACTTGGCTCAAAGCCATGGAATAAAACATTTGTTAACTCACATTTAGCATACCTCATCACTTCTATAATACCGCAGTGAGATTCAACTAAATCTTTCATAAGCTCATGTAACACAAACCATCTAATACCTCAAATCATCTGCAAATCTCGCATTCATCCTCGTGACGGTCAGGTCAACTATTACTACCGATCCAAACTCAAACCGCACAAATATAACCCACTGGTATATAAGAAAGCCTCCACACAACATCATAAAATCACACATCTGTGGATTACGTCGCAGGTTATAACCCACCTGCTTAGCCTCAAACTCATATCTCTATATACCATTTCACAGCCACAACTACTACGCAATCACTTAATCTTCCTTAGTCTGAACCCATCAACAAGCCTATGAGAATTAAATTCGTTCCACAATTAAGAAATATGAAAATCCTTCAACACACTCATGACTCGAGACTATGTGTCACATCAAGACAGAAATCAAGAACCCATGGTCCTTTTACATCTCAATCAGACTCTTTTCAACACCTTTGAACCACCCGAACCCATCCCGCAGTCGCATGATACTCATCATATAGCCATCCAATCACTCGTCGAGCCAGAAATTCCACTTATAGGGACACTACCAGACATATAAGTCCAAAGCACTTGCACACAACCGAAATCTCCGTGCTCGAGCTACAGTTAAAACCCGGCTGCAAGTCCTCCGAACTGGCCAATCATCAGCTCACAGAATCGCATCTCACACCCCATACATGGAATCACAAGCCGTCGATGCACATCTGATACGGAGCGCTCCCATGTGCGAACGAATGCGTGGAAGGAATTCAAAGAGTTATGCTTCAAGATGAATCAATACAACACAATAAGGAAAGAAAGATAGGAAGTTTATCCTAAATGCCTCGTAGCCTCTCAAAGATAGGTATGGATGTCATCATACTGATCTGAAAGATCTAGTAGACAATTGCTCATGACTTGTAGAACCTATAAACCTAGAGCTCTGATACAAACTTGTCACGATCCAAAATACAACTAGTTGTGATGACACCTAACCCAACCCGTTAGGTAAGCCAATTAACATTATCCAATTCTAATGAAATTTAATAAGTAACATAAAATATTTGCATCTTATACATTTCCCCAATGACTGGTAGTACAAATCATGAGCGTCTAAGAATTTACAAAGCTAGTATGAAATAAAGTACATCATTTGATATACATAAACAGATCTTTCATAAGTTTAGAGCTACCATGCACAAGAGGCAGCTATAACCGGAACAAAGGTACATCTTCAAATCCGACTCCCGTCGAACACAACAACATCAACATCCAACATCTGCACGCAAGGTGTAGAAGTATAGTATGAGTACAACCAATCACATGTACTTAATAAGTAACAAACATAACCTTAGGTTGAAAATAGTGACGAGTTGGAACAAAGGTCGGAGTCCAACACCAATAGCCCGCAACAGTTCCATAACAACATATTAATAATGGTATAAGAAACATACGCGGATATAAGATTCTCAACTCGTTTGCAGTTCCGGAAAAATAGGCATATTTTTCAAGTATATCGGTGAAAACCCAATTCTTTTACCGAAATCACCAAAATATGAGTAGGTTTGTAAAACTTTGACTTTTCCCAAAACTTTTCAACAACAATTAAGATGTTTCATTTTTCAGATAGCATGAGGAAAGTACATATATGTGCCTACATATCAATATGCAGGTGAAATCATGAATGTCACCAAAACCATGTAGCAGAAAGAAATGTATCTCTATGCATGTATCTCAAATACGCATGTCAAATGCAATGTATCTCAGTGATGAACTTATGTACTCACACTCTCAGAGTACTCAATCTCACTACCACACATTTTCCACTCATCATGTTCAATCACTCGACATGTGTAGTCACTCAGTACTGTATATGGCCAATCCATCCCAGGGAAGATCCATCCAATATATATATATATATATTAACTGACAGTCAGTCACTCAGTGTTGTATAAGGCCAATCCAGCCCAGGGGAAGATCCATCCCCAAATATAAATGATTCGGGAAATATCCATGTCCAGGGAAGATCCATCCCTCAATATAAATCAATTGCGCTTACTGGTGGTGTGTACAGTCTCTGTAGGGGCTCCTTCAGTCCAAATGCATATCCATATCCAGGCATAAATCAATAAAACATGATGCGGCGTGCAGCCTGATCCCATAAATATCACTCACAAACAGGCCTTCGTCCTCACTCAGTCATCAAACTCTCTAGTCTTTCGGGCTCATAATGTCATGAAACTAACCCAAAAATGATGATACGATTTATCAATAAATAGCAACAGAAATCGAGATATGATATGTAATGAATAAATATGACTAGGTTCGAAACTTCAATTTAAGCATGTAATTCAAGAGCAGAAATGACCTTAGTGGGTCCCAATAATACCAACATATGCCTAAGCATGATTTCTAGCATGAATTACAACTCAGGTATTCTATCTCATGGAGTATGGTGAAGATATCCCGAGAAGATAGCTATACAATTTCACGGAATCGACTAAATCACAATTCACACAGTGCACACCCACACGCCCGTCACCTAGCATGCACGTCACCTCAACATCAATCACAACGCAATGCGGTATTTCATACCCTCAGCACCAAGTTTAGAAGTGTTACTTACCTTGAACAAGCCAAATCCAATGCCGGACAAGCCAAATGATGCTCCAAAAATGCCATCCCACGCATACCGATCTCCAAATAGCTTGAAACTAGCCAAAAGAAACTCAAATACATACAATTAGACTTGTCAATTAGGTCGGGCCGACCCACAAACCGACCCACATAACCCATTAAAATTGACCCTGTAACCGGCCCATGACCCACGAAATCCTAACTGGACCAACTCATTAATTTAAGGGGCACGGGCCGGGCTATAATATTTTGATCCACTGAGCCAGACTAGACCCAAACCAGTAGCTGACCCACAAGTCAACCGGCCCGGACCAGCTCACATATACAAGTAGTAAAAATTGAATCCAAACATTGAAGAAAGAATATAGTAGAAGACACTATGAGTCGTCTTGTCGAAATAGTCGAATTCTATATGTTTTAGACTATTAGTTATAGAAATAGTCGAATTCCATATGTTTCTCAAGTTCTAATGTTAATAAAGTATGATTTTTCTTTCATTTTTATTCTAACTGGCTTCAAGGACGTGTTGTAATTTCAAGTTCGTATATATGTATAAAGTTTAAAATTTTTATTATTTATTAGTTTTTAACTTTTTTTAATTAAATTGGATTCGGCCAATTAGGGACCAGGTTAAGGGATTACGGGTCACGGGTCGGGTCAACGTATTTTGATTAATGGGTCAAATTCGGATCGGACCCTATAAAAAAATGAACCGGCCCGGCCCGGTTAAGGACCCACGGGCCAAGAGTCAACGGGTTCGGATCCGGGTCGGGTCGACCCATTTAACATGTCTACATACAATAAAGTCTAAGGAAACAATTTCAATTGATAGAGGTCGAATCTTCACTCAAAATCCCAAAATCAACCAAAAATCATACTAGGCATGCACCTCAAAACCCTACAAAACTCACAAAATCCGACAACCCATTCAATTACGAGTCCAACCATACTACTTCCACCAAAATCCGACTCTGAATCGATGTTCAAAACTCACTGAAAGCTGAGTGAAGACCTTGTAACAAGATACTTTTTTCCTTCCAAAGCGAATTATTATACACGATTCTAGGCAATGTTGCTTTTTTCCCCACACACAAGGTTTTGACTGATCATAATTTTATATATTTCATTGACTATAAAATTTCCCAGGGAGTGCTTCGATAAAAAATATTTGTTTATAATTCAGAAAAATATGCAAGTGTATTTAGAATTAACTGTGTAATAAACAGAAAAGGGAAGAGCAAGTTGTCCATGATGAACTATATTGGCGTCTAGAAAAAAAAAACCATAAGACCCGTCACTAGCACAAGGACCAAGCTAGCTACAACATAATTAACTTAAAGCCAACCTCCTAAGGACGCCAGTCGCCATTAATCTCCTGAGACTGGGAGAATCTAGGACAACTTAACAACCACCAGCAATCTAAGACAACTTAGCCATCAGCAGCTTCACAAGGCCCCCCTTTTTAAGTAGAGAGGAAGTCGTGCAAGCAAGCGAAGAAATCTTTGAAGAATTTACATAGAATACAACCCTTTAAAGATTTATTTATATTCCCTATAATTACTTCTACAAAATTACCTTTAGTTCAACTTATTTTAAAATCTTACCTTTTAATTAAATTCAGTATAACTTTTTATCTCCTAAAATCTCTCCCTTAAGATTCTCAATTAAGAGAGATCTCTTTCTGACTCTTTCTCACCTAACATATCAATCACTATAAATTATCACCCCCAAATTTCTCTCTTTGAACCCTATGCATCATCAAAAATCATCCAAGGCTAAGGAAATATTCAGCGAAAATGTGTTTGCTTCCCTCGTTTTTTTCTTGATAATGTATTATTTTATATTACATATATATGTTATTGTATAATTTAATAATATATACATTATATTTTGTTTCCCTCAAATTTGCTACTTCTTTATTTCCCCATCAGCGGAAAACCCAATTCTTTTTATAATGTTATATATATAATGAAATATACATACATACATAATATATACATGAAAGGACTTCACAGCCAAACATTACCATCCACGGCATTCTACATCAGTTTGATTACACAATTGTAGACTGAAATTTAGACATTATCTGCAACGTCAACGGAAACCCCCTACACACGACACGTCTTGTTGATTCCCCTTGCAGATAGATATTTGGATGTGCTCTGCAGCATTCACGAAAATCACACAAGCTGACGAAAGCCACCAAGCAATAGTAAAGAATATTATGTTTCAGGCAGGCAAGAACTTCTTAAAGATGACGAGAATATACAAGGATCGCCAACTTTCAGACAATAATTTCTTAAGATGCTTGAATACACAATTTGCGGCCTGGCTACACGCGAACCTCTTATTTAGTTGAATATTGAGTTCGAAGTCATTCAGATACATCAAGGAAAAGTTTCACTGCAAGGGTGTATCATCTTTACATTGGAGTAGACGTGAAATTAAAAAGAAAAAGCTACACTCCATCCATACTGGAAATTTGGGTCCATTGAGACCACACATATCAATATCTTTTTCGCAATGTTGCCAATGATAACAAGTTTGACCGCCATTGCAAACTGATATTTGCACTGGTCTTGCAGCATCCAACAGAAGCTCGCAAGCAAATAGTGAAGAGTTCATGTTGTGCAGCAGTGAATGGAAGCATTTCTAGACATCAATAATGAACCAAATTTCCAATGCAAAGGTGGATCATCACTAAAATGGAGCCGACATGGAAGGAAAACAAGCTCGGAAGGTAGTCTGCACCGCATTGAAACCTCA
This sequence comes from Nicotiana undulata, assembly GCA_005239495.1. Classification (NCBI taxonomy): domain Eukaryota; kingdom Viridiplantae; phylum Streptophyta; class Magnoliopsida; order Solanales; family Solanaceae; genus Nicotiana; species Nicotiana undulata. The sequence goes on along the minus strand of ML259648.1, from coordinate 6,889 downwards.
CAGGTCAAATCAGAAACTTCAATAGTCCACTGATATTAAGATGCCGTTTACATCATCCATGAAAACCCATAGCAAACAGTAAAAGAGTATTATACTGCAACCAGGGAAGGCGAGGGATGGAATATCTTCAAATATATACCAGGTAAGTAGAAAACACATACTGAAACTACATATCAGTAACGAAACAATATCTCCTGTGTGAAGGTGGATCTTCAATGAACTGAAGCATATGTGAGACAGACTGCAATCCCTTAAATCATCAAAAACATTGATGAAACTTCTAACTGAAGATATAGGAAAGAAAGTTGTTATCAAAATTTCTAATCACTTGCATGATAAGCGAGCACAACTGAAACTTCTCAGTCGACTTGCCAATACAAGCTAACACATCTTGAGGCATTTTATCTAGCAGCCACGCTTTCCTGATAAGTAACATTAACTGTAATCAGACGCGACACAAAAATAAAAAACAATGACAGATTTAAAGAAGCCCATGTTCCCATCCTAATTGCTCAAGAAAAATAATAAGAACACTGGAAGGCAGCTCCAGAAATCATTTCCATGAACAAAAAAGAAGGGACAACTATAATTGCACACTTGACACCTTCCCTCCTCCTTATTCCGGGCTTGGGACCGGCTGATTTGACAGGCCGAGTTACAAGGGTCACCTATTACCTAAAAAACACTAGCAACAGGTAGACAAAAACCACAGTTGGTATCATGACAAGATAAGCCAAGATCATATGAACAAATAAAACAGACTTCAACCAAATGCATCACTCAAACACGATCAAGACACAGTACCGACGAACAACCTGGAAATAAGTTTGGATTTACACAAACGGAAATGAAGACTGGGAGGAACAGACCGGGTAGCGACCTCCTAGTTAAAAAAGGAACAAATTGACAGAATTGTTGGAGAGTGGATACAGGTCTACGACTGAACTTAGGGATATAAAGTGAGAAACACAAGTCCAACTAGGAGAGAATAAAGGATAGATTGACAATTCAATCGCTAAACAAAAAAAAAGAATTGAACCAATAAGATTGAGACTTGGAAATGACCTTCTACGTAAAATTCATAACTGAAGGAATTGAAGGACAAGATCACACAAGTCAAAATGGAAATTCAAAGTCTGTGCTAGAACACTGTTGCAAATTCCATTATCCTAGAAAATTCTCACAACTTAAAATTAGAGATTGAAAAAGACTCACGGTGCTGGAACATTGCAAACCTTTCAGTGATAATGAAGCAGAACAAATATTTAGCTCCTTAGACTCCATGTAAGATTGGTATTTTTTCCACTTATAAACACTGCTGCACCTCTGTAGTGCTAGCTTTATAATACAATTACATCATCCTCACAAAAAAGATAATGAAGCAGTGGATACACTCCTCACCCACCCCCGAAAGCAAATCTCCTCCTACAAAACAATGATGGAAGACCCCTCACCCACCATAGAAAAATTTCATATGCCAAGTGACAAAAGCAAACTCTCCAGTCTCCACCGAGTCTCTCAAAGCTGAAACTCATAAGGACTACTTCCACATAAAAAAACTGTGTTCAAAGTCACAAATCCAACAAGATTACTTCCACATCAAAAAACTTGTTTAAAGTAACAAAATCAACTAGATTACTTCCACATCAAAAAACCTTGTTTAAAGCAACAAAATCAATTCACAACACCTCAATGTATGCAGGAATCAAAAAGCAAGTTGCAGGTACAAATCCCATAGTGCCAGCTGACTTACCAAAGTTGGGCATAGCCCATTACAATGTCAACATTCTCAAAAGAACATAAAATCACATCTTTGTTCAACCACGTCATTGAATATCAAATGATATAAGAACCTATAAGCTGGGCGTCCTTGTTCCTTTTTTCCCTTCTGATGAAGGCAGGTATCTCTCCTATATAAGGCTGGGGGTGGAGCACATATGCTTAGACCGCATTGCATACACTCCCTGAGAAAGATCACATGGTATTATATGTCCCTTTAAAGTTCCACCCTCTAATCTCACAGTAAAAGACTGTTGTAAAAGCAGATATGCGAGAGAAATGATTATCCAAACACCTGTTGCACTAACAAACCCAACCTAACATGGAATGCACTTCAAATTGCCTAAACAAGCCGTAGACTTTACCCTGCCCATCTAGGATCCGAATCGTTCAGGCAAAAGTAGCAGATATGATAGGATAGTTCCTCCAAAGAAAAGCCAGCAGATGATGAAAAGCATCGTCCCCGGACTGTAATGGAACATTCACAGGAAAAGATGTAATGTTCTCCAATGTGACTTCACGTGAAGTAGACAACTTCTGGGAGCTGGCTAGTTGGTGCATAATTAAGCTGACAAAATGCTAATCTGAAAATGCACAGCAGCTAAAATGTAAAAGAAGTTCTGTCTCCAGCCCAAAACAGAACTTTATTTGTTAGAAGATATATGTGATGCATGAACCAGGAAGATGGTCAGCAGAAGCTTCTTTAATGTATTGGACATCAGGTACACTTCTTGCATACCGGTGGCTGCTTTGTTTGATTTTTCCTTTACTACCCTTATCCCTCCAAAAGGGGAAGAAAAAAGACAGAGCAGAAAAGATATTGCTCACTGGAAACCCTGCAACAAAATCCACATCAGCCCAATATAGCTTAATATTTGGAAAGCCAGTCAACATCCACCAGTCCTTAACAGGATGTCTTCTACAGAAAGATGATGTATAGAAAAACATTTGTGAAAGCTAAAGCTAAGAACAAAATGTAAAAGCTTCAGTCAGAAAATAACGAGGCATCGTGCAATCTGAAAGAGAATGAAAAAACGAAAGACGAAAAAAGTTGATCAATATTCATCATGCAACGGAGAGACCATGAGAATGCTAAATTTTGCAGAATACGTACTAGTACATAACCTCCCTTTGGGGTCAGGTTAATGATAGGATGACATCACATCAGCAAAAATTGAAATCTCAGAAATGCCAGACACATGACGTAAAAAGCCTTCTCCTTAATAACCTTCGCATTCACATACAAAAATAAAACAAGAGAATACATGACCTGTTCTACAGGAGATGAGCCAGGTTTTTTTACAGGTACTATTGATCTGTTCTATAGATTAGTGAGTCGAGCTCTTTTTGGGGCAAAGGCAGTTCATATGGTAATGTATTGTGGAGAAAAAAGTGAGGGGCTCTTTTACATAATAGCTTTTACACAATAGCTAACAGTTTGAAGCAAATCTTTAAACGAACGAACATACAAAATATGCATACTCCAAAAAAAAAAAAGAGATCTATCTAATAGAATATAGTTTGAAACAACAATATAAGCACTAAAACCCCTCTGCTTTCTCGTAAAGACATTGATTGTTCAGAGTCTACAAGATCTAAGATGTTCCTCTCTTCTAGTTAATATAGACTAATCATAACTTCAGACTAGGAGGACAGCAAGGTAGCCCAAGAAGTGCTGCCATCACTATGATTACAGAATGGAACTGAACTTAAAATCGCAATACCATTTAAGTGAAAACCCCTATGCTTCCTCGTAAAGACAATGATTGTTCAGAGTCTACAAGATCTAAGATGTTCCTCTCTTCTAGTTAATATAGACTAATCATAACTTCAGACTAGGAGGACAGCAAGGCAGCCCAAGAAGTGCTGCCATCACCATGATTACAGAATGGAACTGAACTTAAAATCGCATACCATTTAAGTGAAAAGCTGGATAACCCGTACCACTAGGAAATCAGAAGAGATGCCAGAGACAAGATTGAAAAAACCCCTTTCTTGAAGCCTGACAATATCAAGATTGCAATGCAAGCACCAAAAAAACCAAGAAACCATGTGTAATGCATACTGGATCACCAACCTTTGAAATTTCAAAATCCAATCCTTAATTACCGTCACCATACCTCAAATTCCAAAAATGCTCCTCTAGTCCCGAGCTTGGTAAATAAGGCCGTGGGAAATTTTTTTCTTCCGGCCTTCCGGCCTTCAAGTGATAGGGGGGAGTCACTCTTGCGTTCTCTCTCTTGGGTATCACTGTCCTTTGAAGATTGGAAGATAGTGAAGGCCGACTTCCTTTTTAAAGATCACTCAACGATGTGGCAAATCCCCTTTTTTTGTGGCCTTTGAAATTTCAAAATCCAATCCTCAATTACCTTCACCATGTGGTCTACACATCCATCCCACACAAAAAAACAAGTTGGCGTGATAAACAGAAGGAAACAGTAGCAGAGAAGATATGTAGCGAGAAAACCAAAAGTAGAGGAGCACTTTATAGGGCTATCAAAAGATCCAGATTTGAGATGGAGTACTTATCAGGTGTCCATAACTATAAGAGAGATCTCATCAGTTGGATCATCGAAAAACATAAGCATCTGGAATGAAAACTGAGAATGGAAGCAAACTACGCTATACACACTTGTGAAAAGAATTATCTCAGTCAACAATTTTCCTAAACCAGCAGGTTTGACAAAGATAAGGGAATCATTATAATTAGGGAAGAAAACTGGAATGAAAATCTCAATATCATAGAAGCCTAAACTACAGAGACCTCATGACCGGCAAGGAAAACAAGCGGCTCCACGCAAGGAGGAATTCACTTCTCTAGGGCCCAATGGCTGCAAGCACAAACAGGAGGTAACTGTAAGTGAAAAGCTGGTGAAACCCATACCACTAGGAAATCACAAGAGATGCCGGAGACAAGATTGAAAAACCCCCTTTCTCGAAGTCTGACAATATCAAGATTGCAATGCAAGCAACCGTGTGTAACATACTGGATCACCAACCTTTGAAATTTCAATATCCAATCCTTAATTGTCATCATGTGGTCTACACATCCACCCAACAAACAAAAACAAGTTGGCGTGATAAACAAAAGAAAACAGTAGAAGAGAAGATATGTAGCGAGAAAACCAAAAGTAGATGGGCACTTCATGGGGCTATCAAAAGATCCAGATTTGAGATTGAATACTTATCAGGCGTCCATAACCATAAGAGAGATCTCACAAGTTAGATAATCAAAGAACATAAGCATCCGGACTGAAGATGAAAAAATGGCAGCAGAATCCACTACAAACACTTGTGAAAAGATCCATCTCAGGTGACAATTTCTGTATCACCAGCAGTTTGGACAAAGAGAGAAGGGAATCACTATCATTAGGGAAGGAAACTGGAATGAGAATTTCAACAATTATAGAAGTTTGAATTACAGAAGCCTCAACGCAAATCGGCAAGCAAATCGGCAAGGAAACACGCATTCACTGCTCTAAGGCCCAATGGCTGCAACCACAAATAGGAGGTAACATTTAAGTGAAAAACTGGTGAAACCCGTACCACTAGAAAATCAAAAGAGATGCCAGAGACAAGATTGGAAAACCCCCTTTCTCAAAGCCTGACAATACCAAGATTGCCTTGCAAGCACCAAAAAGACCAAGAAACCATGCATAACGCATGCTGGATCACCAGCCTTCGAAATTTCAAAATCCAATCCTTATTATTGTCACCATCTACGCATCCCCTCAACAAACAAATACAGGGATAAACAAAAGAAAACAGTAGCAGAGAAGATACGTAGCAAGAAAACCAAAAGTAGAGGAGCACTTCACGGGGCTATCAAAAGATGCAGATTTGAGATTTGAGTACTTATCAGGTGTCCAACCAGGTGTCCATAACCATAAGAGAGATCTCACCAGTTGGATCATCGACGATACATGAGCATCTGGAATGACAACTGAAAATGGCAGCAGAATATGCCATACACACTTGTGAAAAGGTTTAATCTCAGTTGACAATTTCCGTATACCAGCAGTTTGACAAAAGATAAGTAATCACTCTGATTAGGGAAGAAAATTGGATTGAAAATCTCAATACTCATAGACGCCTAAACTACAGAGAGCAAGGGAGACCTCAATGATCGGCAAGGAAAACAAGGCGGGGCTCCCTGCAAGGAGGAATTCACTTCTCTAGGGCCCCATGGCTGCAAGCACAAACAGGGGGTAACAGTAAGTGAAAAGCTGGTCAAACCCATACCACTAGGAAATCACAAGGTAGCCAGACACAAGATCAGGATTGCAATGCTAGCACCAAAAAGACCAAGAAACCGTGTGTGTACTGCACCACCAACCTTCGAGATTCCAAAATCCAGCCCTTAATTCCTGTCACTATATGGTCTACACATCCATCCAACAAACAAAAACAAGTTGGCATGATAACCAAAAGAAAACAGAAGCTGAGAAGATTAGGGAGACCACCAAAAGTGGAAGAGCACTTTATGAGGCTGTCTAAAGATACAGAATTGAGTACTTATCAGGTGTCCATAACGATAAGAGATCTCATCAGCCGGATCATCGAAGAACATAAGCATCTGGAATGAAAACTAAAAACAGCAGCAGAATACACTATACATGCTTGTGGAAAGAATAATCTTAATTGAGAGCTTCCATATAACTTTTTTGACAAAGCTTAGAGACACGAAAATCTCCAATACCTCTTAAGCCTAAGACCTGAGAACTTGCTCTGCATCTTCCCGAGCGCAAACACCAAAGCAATACAGTTAGTCCTTCAGAATCACTTGCCCCCTTAGATCAATCTTAATACTCATCCATTGAAAACTACACCACCTAGGATGAAATCCACCGGATGACCCAACCAAAATATGCATTGAAGAAGTCAAGGTAAAAGAAGTTGATGCAAGAATAAGACAATATTAGCATCAATATTAGCATATAAGATGCAAGACATCAAATCCAAACCGATAGCTCCATGCTGAAGTTGTGCCCTGCTCGTCTTGTGACGCATAGGGACAGATGACAAACTCTTTCATCTGAAGATCCATGTCAGCGAGGAGCAAAATTGCTAGAGGTTTCAGAGTAGCGATAGCTCAGATAGGAAAGAACTG
>ML259647.1:0-20086 GCA_005239495.1 Nicotiana undulata | reverse complement strand
ATTCTCTCAGAGTCGACGAGGTAGCAGCTGGCGTTCGCTGTCTCGTCCCTCTTTTCCCTATTCGCCCTTTTGTATTGGAATTTTGAAACATAAAACTTCAGTTTTATTATTCTCAGTTGTATTGATGTTAGTAGCTCATGACTGCATGACTCCAGATCCTAGGGTGATTGTTGGAGCTCATTTCTTTTTTTAGACTATTTTAAATGATTAAAAATGTTAGTATTTCTATGAATTGAGCCAATGATGAGTAAATTTCTCTAGTAAATGAATTGAGTATTGTTGTAACGGTTGGCTAGCCTGTTTCCACGACAGGCGCCATNTTTGAAACTTAAAACTTCAGTTTTATTATTCTCAGTTGTATTGATGTTAGTAGCTCATGACTGCGTGACTCCAGATCCTAGGGTGATTGTTGGAGCTCATTTCTTTTGTTAGACTGTTTTAAATGATTAAAAATGTTAGTATTTCTATGAATTGAGCCAATGATGAGTAAATTTCTCTAGTAAATGAATTGAGTATTGTTGTAACGGTTGGCTAGCCTGTTTCCACGACAGGCGCCATCACAACCCGGAAACGGGTCGTGACAATGCCAAAACGAAAGATAATGTTTGAATGCACGAAGTCCACCACTGCTTTCTTAGTGACGTCTTTGAAAGTGACTTCTTCGACCTATTTTGTGAAATAGTCGATGGCAACCAAAATAAATCTGTGTCTATTTGAAGCTTTTGGCTCGATTGGCCCAATGACATCCATTCTCCAGGCAACGAACGGCCACGGTGCTGACATGGGATGTAATTCTGAGGGTGGTGCATGAATCAGGTCACCATGTATTTGACACTGATAGCACTTTCGGACAAAACTGAAACAATCTTTTTCCATGGTCATCCAGTAATATCCTGCATGCAGAATTTTCTTTGCGAGGACGTACCTGATGATAGGCTATAATTACGCAATTTAGTCGCTTATTACACTCGAGTTTACTGCACTTTAATTGAGTTTTAGTTTTAATCGCTAGAGTTTTGCACTAATTGTTTGTTTTATGCCTTGTAGGTGTGATTCTGAGCTATATAGATGTTATGGAATGAATTTAAGTGATTTGAAGCTTTGAAGTCTAAGTAAAAGCTCAAGGAATTAAGACGGGATCGTGTTCGGGGGTCAAATTTGATAGTTGAAGAGCAAACGAAGACTCGATGAGGCATATTGCACACTGTCTAGTAAAATAAACATAAGATTTTGCTCCGAACTCCATTTGGGGTATATAATATATGGTTGGAAAGCTAACTCAAAGAGACACAACATTCATGTTTTACATTTTTTCATATTCCAACGGAACAGGGTGAAAAATGCAGTCGAAACCGCGACCGCGGAATTGAACGCGCTAGAATCAGAGAGCATGATTGGCCGCGCCCGCGCCGTGTCCAGCCGTAAAAAAAAGTCCTTTTTCGCATGGGAGAAGGTATAATTGTTTGGGCCCGACCCTACTTGGTATATATACATGGGAGAACGTTATTTTTAGGGATGGAAGATATTTTGAAGGAGAATTCACGTGGAGGAACACACATCACGCTTGGAGGAGGCTTCTACCTAGTTTTTCTTCTCTTCTCTTCCTTTAATTTCATAGTTTATTAGTTCTAGAGTTTTGGGTGCTACATGAACGTTGTAGTTTGAAGCTTGAATTGTTCTTATTATTTTATCATATTGGTTTATTTATTCAATCTTGCGCTTAATTATTTGATTGCTTGATCACCAATTGAATACTACCTACGAATCTAGGATTGAACTCGGGAGAGGGAATTCTAGATTGCATATAAGATTGGGTAGAGCAAGATCTTAACTCTTAAGGGGAGCGGATTTGCGGTTAGGATAGGAATATACCTAATCGCCTTGCTTGGTTACTATACAGGAATTATTAATGCGTTCTTGTTAATCCTAATTTCATAGGAATATAGGCGTTAGGTTAGCTTGAATAGGCGAGTTGTACTTCGGGAGAAGGCTACGAGCAATATTAACCCTGTCAACCAATAAACCAGATAAATTAATTAGACGATTTAAGTGAAAAACTCAATGGGACTATTAGCTAACCCATAGCTCTAGAATATCGGCTCTTATTGAATTCTAGTCTAATTTCGCCAACTTGTTTCTTTAATTTCATAGTTTACTATTCTAGATTAATTTTAGTTAAATATTCATACTTTAGGATTCGCTTGAATAGATTAATTGTTTGGGTTTAATTTAGTTGATAGTTAATCATAAGTCCCTGTGGGTACGATATCTGGACTTACAATCCTATATTACTTGTCGACCACGTATACTTGTGTGTGCGTTTGGGAGCAACAAGTTTTTGACGCCGTTGCCGGGGACTTAGAAATTAACTATTTTACTAGATTAGATTTTTACATTTATCTATTTTAAGTTTTTAACTTTAGTTTAGTGTAGTTAGTATTATAATTTTTTTTACATGGCATATTTGAATGAAAAGTGGTGGGATAGTAAGTATTCTTGTTTTTGTGATCCTTGTCCATATTGTAAAGGACCCCACTTGTGGCAATATTGTAAAAATATTCCGAATACCGAGTTGTGTGCACCGTCTCAATCATGTACTATTTGTGAGGGTAATTGGAATAATTGTCCTAAGTGTTGTTATCCTACTCCAATCCCTTCTTATGTTGATTCTAATAATTCTTGTGAGTTTGACAGGGGTAACAAATTGGATGATGTTGATGTTCTCATTCTTGATATGCACATGAAATTATTAGAAGAATATGGAGGTTTCCGTGAGAAAACTACGAATGAGATAAAACACTTTATAAAAGGAAGAGCTGAATTGGGACAAGAGATCGATCAATTTGGCAAATCTATTCGTGACTTGGATGCTCAATTGAGTGCAAGGGTTGATGCGTGTAACGCCCAACAATTTAGTGATGGGTTGTGTCAAGTTGAAAAAGATCTTCTAGGCCAAATTGAGGAGCTAAAACGAGAATACCAATTATTAGACCATGTTCTTGTTGATGATGTTGAAGATGAGGAAGTTTATATTATTGAGGATGTCAAAAATAAGACAGTTTTGGAGTTGGGGCGTGTTGGTCCTCATTCTTGTCACGACCCGAAATCCCACCTTCAGGCCGTGACTGCGTCTAATGTTGAACCCGCTAGACAAGCCAATGTGTATAGTTAAACTAACATGATAGCACCGAATTAACAGAATTAACCAAAAATAGTTTACAAATTTTAACAGCGAAAATAGATAAAAACAGGACTAAGTGATAGAAACAAATACAATACGTTGTAACAATCCCCGAATCTGGAGTCACTAACTCACGGACATACTAAAAGATTACTAAAAACAAGGGGCTGAACAATAACTGTATACAACTGTCTTTGGAAATAAATGAAAAAGACAGGAAGGAAGAAAAAGGGATAGAGGAGACATCAAGGCCCACGAATGTCTGTGGGTCTACCTTGCAATCTCCAAGGTGGACTGAATGATACTCCCTCTAACGATGTCCACTGGGTCCGATCGCAGGATCTGCACAACAATAAGAAGTGCAGTGTAGCATCAGTACAACCGACCCCATGTACTGAGTAAGTGCCGAGCCTAACCTCGGCCGAAGTAGTGACGAGGCTAGACTTGACAACGGTAATCTACCTGTACAGTTCTACAACATATAACATAGAGAAGAGCAGGAATAAACAGATAAGCATGGGATACGAGAGCAGTTAATGGGGGGTAACAAGTGAGATAAAGCAGTTAAATTAACACGTAGGAGCAAACAAGAAAGGCAAGTTAACAAGAATGTTAACGTAACAAGTATAAATTCCAGCAATGTAAATAATGGCACGGCATCACCCTTCGTGCTTTTACTCTTTTCCTCACAATGCGATGTACAATATAAAATGATATGAATCATGGCACGGCATCACCCTTCATGCTTTTACTCTCTTCCTCGTTATACAATATATGATGTAATCAATATCAGTCATGGCACGACATCACCCTTCGTGCTTTTACTCTCTTCCTCACCATGCAATATACGATGTAATCAATGTAAATCATGGCACGACATCACATTTCGTGCTTTACACTCTTCCTCACCATAACAATGACAATATCAATGGAAAGGGAATGCAACATAGTGTGAGTACAATTCATAGTCACCAGCAAGGGGAAAATATCAGTCAATATAATATTATTGTCCGGCAAGGGTCTCATCTATAACCAATCTTTTCACGTATATCCTTTACAGTGGGGTTCTTAATAGAACCATTACATCACAAATTCTTAAAAGAGAATCTTCAACAACAATCAACTTCCAAGTAGAGACAATTTCATAATACAATGAATGTGGAAGTAATAACAAGAATCTCATCAAAAATAGACTCACGGGCATGCTTGACACACATTGCATAGGTACTCGTCACCTCACCTATGCATTAAACATGGTAACACATAGCACATAGCACACAATACTTATTCCCTCACCCAAGTTAGGCAAGACACTTACCTCGGGTCAAAGAATAGCAGTTCAAGCCTCTAACACCGCCTTTCCCTTGGAATTCAACTCCGAAACAACAATATCTAAACATAATTAACTTAATAACATCAATAATGACTCATTAATACAATCCCATAGTCTAAATAAACAATTCCTATCATTCTTCCAAAATTTCCAAAATTCGACCCCGGGCCTGTTTGGTCCAAACACGAGGCTCGGACCATAACCCAATCACCCATTCCCCCACGAGTTCAAATATATGATTTGTTTTGAAATCCGACCCCAAATTGAGGCTGAATTACCCAAAATCCCATAAGCCCTAACTCTACCCAAAACCCCTAATTTCTACCTTTAAAACCCTAGGAATTTTGGTGATAATTGATGAAAAACCTTAGAAAGTTGAAGGAAAATCAGTTAGTGAGCACTTACCTACGAGTTGGGAAGAAACTCTCTTGAGAAAATCGCCCTAGGTCTTCTATTTTTTAGAAAAAGTGAGAGAAAGAACATCTGAAATTGTTTTAAAAAAAAATCACTGTCGACTCTCGCACCTGCGGTACATGGGTCGCACCTGCGATCTCGCAGGTGCGGGAAAAAGGTCGCACCTGCGGAATTGGGTCAGGCCCATAGGGGGCCGCACCTGCGGAAATGGGTCCGCTCCTGCGGAGCTTTGTCCGCGACCTACGAGAGGGACCGCACCTGCGGCCCTAGGCTCGCAGGTGCGGGCACACCAGAAGTGGGTGCACCAGCAGTGTTTTCATGAGTTAAACCACCCCGAATATCTACCCGAAACACCCCCGAGCCCTCGGAGCTCAAACCCAAATATACACACAACTCCCAAATCATCCTATGGACTTATTCAAGTGATTAAAACTCCAAACTAACATCAAAATCAATGAATTAAACCTCAAAACTCATAGAATTTTCCTAAAACTTCATAAGGTTCAATTATTCCGATTTTGATCCGAAACACGTCATTTCAAGTCTGTTTACACCAAATTTCACAGATAACTCACATAACATATATTAAACCTGTTCCGTGCTCCGGAACCATAATTCGGGCCCGGTAACACGGTTTTCACATTAATTATCATTTTCCAAAACCTTTATTATTTTAAGAAAATAATTTTCTTTAAAAATTCTTTTTCTCGGGCTTAGGACCTCGGAATTCGATTCCGGGCACGCGTCCAAGTCCCATATTTTCCTACAAACCCTCCGGGACCATCGAATCACGGGTCCGGGTCCGTTTACCAAAAATGTTGATCAAAGTCAACTGTATTCAATTAATTACTATAATTTTCATTTTTCATCAAGTTTTCACATAAAAGCTTCCCGGCTACATGCCTGGTCTATGCACGCATATCGAGGAGAGAATAACGGAGGCTTACTGGGCCTCGGAACACCGATTTAGCTAAATTAACATAGGATGACCTTTTGGGTCATCACAATCTCCACCTCTAACCAACATTTGTCCTCGAACGGACATAGAAAAATACCTGAGTCTGAGAAAAAGATGGGGATAACGGTTCCGCATATCGGACTCGGACTCCCAAGTAGCTTCCTCGGCAGGCTGACCTTGCCACTGAACACGGACCGAAGGATAACTCTTCGATCTCAACTGACGAATATGCCTAGCTAATATGGCTACCGGCTCCTCCTCCTAAGTCAGATCCTTGTCAAACTGGACACTGCTGAAGTCGAGAACATGGGATGGATCTGCAATATACCTCCGGAGCATAGATACATGAAACACTGGATGTACGGCTGATAAATGCAATGACAAGGCAAGTCTGTAGGCCACCTCTCCTACCTTATCCAGAATCTCAAATGGACCAATGTACCTAGGGCTCAACTTGACCCTCTTCCCGAACCTCATCACGCCCTTCATAGGAGACACTCTAAGAAACACTTGATCTCCTATCATGAAAGCCAAATCTCGAACTCTGCGATCCGCATAACTCTTTTGCCTGGACTGAGCTGTACGAAGTCTATCCTGAATAATCTTCACCTTGTCCAAGGCATCCTGGACTAACTCAGAACCCAAAAATCTAGCCTCTCCCGGCTGAAACCATCCAACTGGAGACCGACACCGTCTACCATACAATGCCTCGTAAGGAGCCATATGGATGCTCGACTGATAGCTGTTGTTGTAGGCAAACTCTGCTAACGGCAAAAACTGGTCCCATGAACCACCAAAGTCAATGACACAAGCCCGCAACATATCCTCCAAAATCTGAATAGTACACTCAGAATGTCCGTTCGTTTGAGGATGAAATGTTGTGCTCAACTCAATGTGTGTGCCCAACTCTCGCTGAAATACTCTCCAGAAATGGGAGGTAAACTGAGTACCTCTGTCTGATATAATGGATAAGAGCACACCATGCAATCGAACAATCTCTCTCATATATATCTTTGCCAACTTCTCCGCTTAATATGAATTTGATACCAAAATAAAGTGCACTGACTTGGTCAGCCTATCCACAACAACCCAAACCGCATCAAACATCCTCTGAGTCCGTGGGAGCCCAACTACAAAGTCCATGGTGATACACTCCCACTTCCACTCAGGAAGCTGAATCTGCTGCATCAAGCCACCGGGTCTCTGGTGCTCATACTTAATCTGCTGACAATTCAAGCACCGAGCTACATAAGCTACAATATCCTTCTTCATTCTACGCCACCAATAATGCTGCCGCAAGTCCTGGTACATCTTTGCTGTGCCCGGATGAATGGAATACCGGGTACTATGGGCCTCCTGCAATATCAACTCATGAATGCCATCAATATTGGGTACACAAATACGACCCTGCATCCTCAAAACTCCCTCAGCATCAACGGTGACCTGCTTGGCACGTCCGTGCCGAACCGTATCTCTGAGAATACATAAATGACGATCATCATACTGCATGGCCCGAATACGGTCATACAATGAAGAACGGGCCACGGTATGAGCCAAAACACTACCAGTCTCAGAAACCTCCAATCTCATGAATCGGTTGGCTAAAGCCTAAACATCCAAAGCAAACGGTCGCTCTCCGACTGATAAATAAGCAAGGCTCCCCATACTAACTGACTTCCGACTCAAAGCATCGGCCACCACATTGGCCTTCCCCGGATGATAGAGGATGGTGATATCATAATCCTTCAACAACTCTAACCATCTCCTCTGCCTCATGTTCAACTCCTTATGTCTGAACAGGTACTGCAAGCTCTTAAGGTACGAACACCTCACATGGCACTCCGTACAGATAGTGCCTCCAAATCTTCAAAGTGTGAACAATAGCTGCAAGCTCCAAATCATGGACGGGATAGTTCTTCTCATGAATCTTCAACTGACGAGAAACATAGGCTATAACCTTGCCGTCCTGCATCAACACTGCACCAAGCCCAACCCGTGAAGCATCACAATACACGGTATACGGTCCTGTACCTGAGGGCAATACTAACACTGGTGTCGTGGTCAAGGCTGTCTTGATCTTCCGAAAGCTCGCCTCACACTCATCAGACCACCTGATTTGGGCACACTTCTGGGTCAACCTGGTCATCGGGGCTGCGATAGATGAAAAACCCTCCATAAATCAGCGATAGTAACCTGCTAATCCCAAGAAACTTCGAATCTCTGTAGCTGAAGTGGGCCTAGGCCAATCTCTAACTGCTGAAATCTTCTTGGGATCCACCTATATACCTGCTGCCGACACAACGTGACCCAAGAGTGCCACAGAACTCAACCAGAACTCGCACTTAGAAAACTTGGCGTACAACTGACTATCCCTCAGAGTCTGAAGGACGACTCTAAGGTGCTGCTCATGCTCCTCTCGGCTGCGAGAGTATATCAATATATCACCAATAAACACAATCGCGAACGAGTCCAAATAAGGCCTGAACACCCGATTCATTAACTCCATAAAAGCAGCGGGGTCATTTGTCAACCCAAATGACATAACCAGAAACTCATAATGCCCATAACGAGTACGAAAGGCCGTCTTAGGAACGTCAGACGCCCTGATCCTTAGCTGATGGTAACCAGATCTCAAGTCTATCTTAGGGAACACCGAAGCACCTTGAAGCTGATCAAATAAGTCATCAATCCTCGGCAAATGATACTTGTTCTAAATAGTAACCTTATTCAACTGCTTGTAGTCAATACACATCCTCATTGAGCCATCTTTCTTCTTCACGAACAACACTGGATCACCCCCAGGAGAAACACTAGGCCTGATGAAGCCTTTATCCAACAAATCCTGCAACTGCTCCTTTAACTCCTTCAACTCTGGCGGGGCCATACGATATGGCAGAGTAGAAATGGGCTGAGTGCCCTCAACTATCTCAATACATAAATCAATATCCCTATCGGGTGGCATACCCGACAGGTCAACAGGGAATACCTCTGGAAACTCACGAACCACGGGCACAGACTCCAGGGAAGGAACCTCGGCACTAGAATCACGAACATAGGCTGGATACTGAGAACATGCAACTGTTGGTGCACCTGCTGCGGGGACCATGGCGCGAGAACCTTGATACTGAGAACTACCCGAAACCCTGGGGAAATACCTCGCAATGTGCCCCGGAACACAACAAGAATGACACAGCCTCTACTAATATGGCTGGGGACTGTGGAACTGCCCGAGACGACCCTGATAACCACCCTAGTAACTCTGAAGCGAAGGTGCACGGATAGGTGCTGGTGGTGCACTAATAGGAGCTGGCGGTGCACGGTGAGATACCTGAAGTGCTGACTGAAAAGGTCGGGGTGACTGACCTCTGCCGAAAGAATCCCTGCCTCCAGATGAGGCTCCATTGAATCTACCAAAGTGACGGGGCCTCTTGTCAGCTCCCTAATCACCACTCTGTGATAAAATCATCTCAATCCTCCTGGCCACATCGGACGCGTCCTGGAAGAAAATACCAGTACCTGACTCCCTAGCCATCTGATGTCTGATAGGCTGGGCCAAACCCTCAATGAATCTCCGAACCCTCTCCCGATCAGTGGGAAGTATCATCAATGCATGCCTGGCTAAGGTGATAAACCTAGTCTCGTACTGAGTGACTGACATAGAACCCTGCTGGAGACGCTCAAACTGCCTCCGAAGATTCTCTCGTTGAGTAATGGGAAGGAACTTCCCCCAGAATACCTCTGAGAACTGATTCCAAGTCAAAGGTGCAGACCCAGCTAGTCTGGTCAGGCAATAATCTCTCAAACAAGTCTTGGATGCGCCAGATAACCGAAAGGTAGCAAAGTCAACTCCATTGGACTCTACTATGCCCATGTTCCGAAGAACCTCATGGCAGCTGTCCAAATAATCATGAGGATCCTCTGACGGTGCACCAGTAAAAGTAGTAGTGAATAACTTGTTGAACCGATCTAGTCTCCATAGAGCATCCGCTGACATAGCTGCACCCTCGGCCGCCAGTGCCACAATACCCGGCTGAGCAACTCCGGCTGTCTGAGGTGCTGGAGTCTGAAACTTAGTGGCAACCTGCTCTGGGGTATGAATAACAGGAGTCAGAGTACCTTCCCTAGCCTAGGAACCAGCTGGTGCAGTAGGAAGAAGACCGGCCTGAGCCACACTCTCCATGAGTCCCACTAAGCGAACTAGAGCGTCCTGAAACACCGGGGTAACAATGAACCCCTTTGGGACCTGGGCTAGTCCAACTGGGACTGTCTGAGCAGGAACCTCACCGGCATAATCTACCTGTGGGTCCTCAACTGGAGCCGCTTCTCTAGCTCTGCCTCGGCCTCTAGCACGGCCTCAGCCTCAGCCCCTCGTAGGAGCTGCAATAGGAGGATCAGGATGCTGATCGGTCGATGAAGAAGCACGCGTTCTCGCCATCTGCGAGAGAGTAATTAGAGACTCAATTAGTATTTAGAATTCAATTGGCACAACAGAGAATGAAAGATGTGAAGTTATTCCTAACCTTGCAGCCTCTGGGGGATAAGTACAGACGTCTCCGTACCGATCCCTCAGATCTACCAAGTTTGTCCGTGAGTTGTGAGACCTAAGCAACCTAGTGCTCTGATACTAACTTGTCACGACCCGAAATCCCACCTTTAGGCCGTGACAACGTCTAATGTTGAACCCGCTAGACAAGACAACGTGTATAGTTAAACTAACATGATAGCACCGAATTAACAGAATTAACCAAAAATAGTTTACAAATTTTAATAGCGAATATAGATAAAAACAGGACTAAGTGATAGAAACAAATACAATACGTTGTAACAATCCCCGAATCTGGAGTCACTAACTCACGAACATACTAAAAGATTACTACAAACAAGGGGCTGAACAATAACTGTATACAACTGTCTTTGGAAATAAATGAAAAAGACAGGAAGGAAGAAAAAGGGATAGAGGAGACGTCAAGGCCCACGAACGTCAGCGGGTCTACCTTGCAAACTCCGAGGTGGACTGAAGGATACTCCCTCTAACGATGTCCACTCGGTCCGATCGCAGGATCTGCACAACAATAAGAAGTGCAGTGTAGCATCAGTACAACCGACCATATGTACTGAGTAAGTGCCGAGCCTAACCTCGGCCGAAGTAGTGACGAGGCTAGACTTGACAACGGTAATCTACCTGTAGAGTTCTACAACATATAACATAGATAAGAGCAGGAATAAGCAGATAAACATGGGATACGAGAGCAGTTAATGGGGGGTAACAAGTGAGATAAAGCAGTTAAATTAACACGTAGGAGCAAACAAGAAAGGCAAGTTAACAAGAATGCTAATGTAACAAGTATAAATGCCAGCAATGTAAATAATGGCATGGCATCACCCTTCGTGCTTTTACTCTTTTCCTCACAATGCGACGTACAATATAAAATGATATGAATCATGGCACGGCATCACCCTTCGTGCTTTTACTCTTTTCCTCACAATGCGACGTACAATATAAAATGATATGAATCATGGCACGGCATCACCCTTCGTGCTTTTACTCTCTTCCTCGTTATGCAATATATGATGTAATCAATATCAGTAATGGCACGACATCATCCTTCGTGCTTTTACTCTCTTCCTCACTATGGAATATACGATGTAATCAATGTAAATCATGGCACGACATCATCTTTCGTGCTTTACACTCTTCCTCACCATAACAATGACAATATCAATGGCAAGGGAATGCAATATAGTGGGAGTACAATTCATAGCCACCCAGCAAGGGGAAAATATCAGTCAATATCATATTATTGCACCAGCAAGGGTCTCAGCTATAACCAATCTTTTCACGTATATCCTTTACAGTGGGGTTCTCAATAGAACCATTACATTACAAGTTCTTCAACAAGCATCTTCAACAACAATCAACTTCCAAGTAGAGATGATTTCATAATACAATGAATGTGGAAGTAATAAGAAGAATCTCATAAAAAATAGACTCACGGGCATGCTTGACACACATTGCATAGGTACTGAACATAGCACACAATACCTATTCCCTCACCCAAGTTAGGCAAGACACTTACCTCGGGTCCAAGAATAGCAATTCAAGCCTCTAACACCGCCTTTCCTTTGGAAATCAATTCCGAAACAACGATATCTAAACATAATTAACTTAATAACATCAATAATGACTCATTAATACAATCCCACAGCCTAAATATACAATTCCTAGCATTCTTCCAAAATTTCAAAAATTCGACACCAGGCCGCTTGGTCCAAACACGAGGCTCGGACCAAAATCGGATCACCCATTCCCCCACGAGACAAATATATGATTTATTTTGAAATCCGAGTCCAAATTGAGGTTGAATTACCCAAAATCCCATAAGCCCTAACTCTACCCAAAACCCCTAATTTCTACCTTTAAAACCCTAGGAGTTTTGGTGATAATTGATGAAAAACCTTAGAAAGTTGAAGGAAAATTAGTTAGTGAGCACTTACCTACGAGTTGGGAAGAAAATCTCTTGAGAAAATCGCCCTAGGTCTTCTATTTTTGAGAAAACGTGAGAGAATGAACATCTGAAATTGTTTTTAAACAAAATCACTGTTCGACTCTCGCACCTGCGGTACATGGGTCGCACCTGCGATCTCGCAGGTGCGGGAAAAAGGTCGTACCTGCGGAATTGGGTCAGGCCTATAGGGGGCGGCACCTGCGGAAAATGGTTCCACTCTTGCGAAGTCGCTCCTGTGGAGCTTTGTCCGCGCCTGGGAGAGGGACCGCACCTGCGGACTGGGCGTTGTGCCTGCGGTCTCGCTCCTGCGGCCCTAGGCTCGCATGTGCGGGCACACCAGAAATGGGTGCACCAGTAGTGTTTTCATGAGTTAAAACACCTCGAATACCTAACCAAAACACCCCCGAGCCCTCGGGGCTCAAACCCAAATATACACACAACTCCCAAATCATCCTATGGACTTATTCAAGTGATTAAAACGCAAAACTAACATCAAAATCAATGAATTAAACCTCAAAACTCATAGAATTTTCTTAAAACTTCATAACGTTCAATTATTCCAATTTTGATCCGAAACACGTCATTTCAAGTCCGTTTTACACCAAATTTCACAGATAACTCACATAACATATATTAAACCTGTTCCGAGCTCCGAAACCATAATACGGGCCCAGTAACACAGGTTTAACATTAATTATCATTTTCAAAAACCTCTATTATTTTCAGAAAATAATTTTCTTTAAAAATTCTTTTTCTCGGGCTTGGGACCTCGGAATTCGATTCCGGGCACGCGTCCAAGTCCCATATTTTCCTACAGACCCTCCGGGACCATCAAATCACGGGTTCGAGTTCATTTACCAAAAATGTTGACCAAAGTCAACTATATTCAATTAATTACTATAATTTCCATTTTCATCAAGTTTTCACATAAAAGCTTCCCGGCTACACGCCGGGCTACACACGCATATCGAGGTGAGATTAACGGAGGCTTTCGGGGTCTCGGAACACTGATTTAGCTAAATTAACATAGGATGAACTTTTGGGTCATCACAATTCTAATCATTTTTCTACATTATGTTGGGATGGAGACATGGAGATCGAGCCTTTGGAGAGATGCATAGATGAAGAACAAGACCCTTTTATTCTGAAATTTGTCATGCCAAGGAGACAAAACGACATTCCTCACTTAAGGGCTAAGAAGTGCAAGATGCGATACCTATTGCTTGGTTTCTTTATTTTCATACCACCACCACAGGAACATGACACAAAAATTGATGCAAAGTTGGGGGCGCAATTCATATCCTCAAAGTGGAAGAAAAAGTGGTGAAGTGATTGTGTCGTGCCACGACTTTAAATCAAGCGCTTGTTGGGAGGCAACCCAACATTATTTTTTATTTTTATTTTTTATTATTTTTTATTATTGTATTATTCTTGTAGTGTAAATTTTTGATTTTTAGGAGCATGGAATGCAAAGCCATAGGAAGGATGCTATAGCAAGCCAAATGGTTGGAACTAAGCGTGAGCTACCCACACGAAGGGCCATGCCTGGGAGAAGTATGAGTACCCCATGAGATGCTAGTGCTTCGGCCTTTGGCCTACCAGGAAAATTCTTTTACCCTCTTGTATGATGAGTGTGCATTGGGGACAACGCACAGTTTTAAGTGTGGGGTGAGGAGATTGTCTGCGTGACTTTCTATGCTATTTTAGTTGTATTTGTTTAATTGAATATTTTTTTTTAAAATAAGATAAAATTAGACTTTTCCTGACGATGGATCTATTAGAAAATTTTCTTGAGGGATTTAAGTCTAAAAAAAAAAGATTTTCTTTCGTTAGGTAGTGTAGCAATTCCCCCTTGGTTTTTCTTGTGCCGCGGTTCTTTTCTAAGATTTTTGTTCGAACCGAGTGTAGTTAGTTTTTTTTAGGAAGAGGAGCCATTGTGTTGTGTTTTAAATTGAAGTAATATCTCTTGACTTTGTTATGCCTGGAGAATAGTGAGTACTTTGGTTGTGACGCTTAGGCTCAGTTTTTTACTCTTGTATAAGTACCTTAAATTGTATGATTTTAAATTTGCTTAACTGCTTTGACTAGAGTGTCTTGATGAATCCAATATTGAGTGAGTTAAGGGCCATGTGTGTGTGAGGTTTAAGTGTTATTTTGTGCATTGCATTTGATGCCTAGAACTTGCCCCGTGTGTTTGCAAAGCAAAATAATAGTTTTGTTCAGTATTGGAAGTGATATAGGCGTTTCTTTGTTGAGCCAGATATGTATATTTTACCCGCCTAATTGTTATGTATCGTAGTTGACCCCTTTGAGCCTATAATCCTGTTTCTTTGGCAACCATAGCCTTACCCAATTGTTTGAATGGACTATCTATTTGAACCTTTTAACCTTTCATGAGCACTTGAAGTGTTATGAATTGTGTAAAAGTTAAAGTGTTGGGTGGTTGGTTTGGATTTTGAGTGGAACTAATGAAATAAGGAGAAAGGCGCACTGTTTTGAAAAAAGTAAGAGTCGCTTTAAAAAAAAAGGAAAAAATAGTTTCATTGCTGTGAAAAAAAAATATTCATTGATAAGTGGTGACTCTTGATGTAATTGTGCTTAAAGAAGTATGGGGTAATAATATTGATGTGAAGGTGGAGTTTGGTTTGACATAAGTATGGGGTTTGAATGTTAAAGTATATGTATTAAAGTGCTTAGGGAGGTGTTGTCACTCTTATATCTAAATGTATCCTACCCGTCCCGCAGCCTACATTACGACCAAATAAAGTCCTACTTGATCCTACACTGAATGAGATCGATTAGTAGAGTATTAAACTACGGGCAAGCCTATGGTGCATCTTTTGTGGCACATGAGTGTTATTTCTGAGAGTCAGTGAATTCTTTCTATCTTAACTTCCTATGTGCTCTTAAATTTTATTGTGTGGAACTACTTTTTTTTGTTGTGTGAGGGAGCTTGATTCATGAAGGAAAGGTAATGTCAGTGAACTCTTTGTTAGAGTAAGTGGGTGAGCTGTGAATAATGCGTGGTACTCGTGAGTCAAATCTTGAGGTGAAGATGTTACTCTTTTGTGCTTAGTCTATTTTAAATATTCTTGGTGTGTTGAGTTAGGAGAATTGCTTAAAAAGGTCGTGTCTATATAAAGTGTATTTTGATTGCTCGAAGACGAGCAATGGTTTAAGTGTG
This sequence comes from Nicotiana undulata, assembly GCA_005239495.1. Classification (NCBI taxonomy): domain Eukaryota; kingdom Viridiplantae; phylum Streptophyta; class Magnoliopsida; order Solanales; family Solanaceae; genus Nicotiana; species Nicotiana undulata. The sequence continues at coordinate 4,510 of ML259647.1, read as the reverse complement.
GGGTGTTGATGATAGGCTATAATTACGTATTTTAGTCGCTTATTACACTCGAGTTTACTGCACTTTAATTGAGTTTGAGCTTTAATCGCTAGAGTTTTGCACTACTTGTGTGTTTTATGCCTTGTAGGTGTGATTTCAAGCTATATAGATGTTATGGAATGAATTTAAGTGATTTGAAGTTTTGAAGTCATAGTAAAAGCTCAAGGAATTAAGTTGGGATCGTGTTCGGGGGTCAAATTTGATAGTTGAATAGCAAACGAAGACTCGATGAGGCATATTGCGCACTGTCTAGTAAAATGGACATAACTTTTTGCTCCGAACTCCATTTGGGGTATATAATTGTCACGACCCAAAATCCCAACCACTAAGAGTCGTGATGGCGCCTAACACCACACTTGCTAAGCAAGCCAATGTTAGATTCCATCTACTATATGCTACAATTACACTGATGAAATATAAATAACTTTATGTAAATCAACATCTTTCAACTGCCAAACATTCATAAACCTTCAACGATTCTTTGAGTTATCATCACTTCCCATAACCTCAGTAATTATTTCCACTGATTTCAAAAAGAGTTGCGAATTTAAAAGAAAATAACCCTATAACTATTCCCAGGGTCTGGTGTCACTAATCCACAAACTACTACAAATACTACACAGAATGTACAAAAAGAAAGTGGTGAACTGTCTGAACAAAAGTAAACAGTAAGTCATAAAAGGGAAGACTCTCGAAGATCTGCGAACGCCGGCAGATGTACCTCGTGTCTCCAACGAACTCAGGTGGGCAATGCAAATCTACTGCTGCTGGAACGCGTCGGGATCTGTGCAAAAAGAGCACAGAGTGTAGCATTAGTAAAACCGACCCCATATACTGAGTAAGTGCCGAGCCTAACCCCGGCGAAGTAATGACGAGGCTAGGTCGGGCTTCAACAACATGTAAAGTCTATGACAACAATTAATAATAAACCTGGAACATAACTGAACATGAATTAACGAAAACTGTAATGAAATATAAAGCTCAGCTATAACCAATTCTCCATAACTGTTCCACACTTTCGTTCTTTCACGTTAAGTAAAACAATGTTTAAAAATTTAAAGAATAATAAAACTGCTGTATCAGCCTTTTCAAACATTCACTTTCTCTTTTCGTTAAACAGAAATAACTACATCACTATCATATTCCTCCTTAAACATTCTCCCTTATTCCTCCTTAAACATTAACAACATTATCAATTAATATAATTGTAAATATATGAACATTCTCTCTTATTACTCCTTGTTGCGGCGTGCAACCCGCTCCCACCTGTCCTCCCTTATTATTCCTCCCCATTATATCTCCCTTATTTCTCCTGTTGCGGCGTGCAACCCGATCCCACCTGTCCTCCCTTATCGCTCCTTGTTGCGGCGTGCAACCCGCTCCCACCAGACATATCATGTCATAGAAATTTCATAATTTCGCAAGTCAGGCCAAGCCTATCGCAACACTTTCGCTTTCAATAATATAAATGATAAACTGCGTTTATCTGATGACTTTACCAATGCCACGAAGTCAGGAAAAGAAACAACAAAATCACAGTATAAACGTGTGTTCCACAACCAAAATCAATTACCTAGTACCTCAACCAGATGTTTATCACAAAGAAGCCAATTCAATAACCAATACTCTTTCCCACAATTTTAAAGATGACCAACCACAACTTAACAAGTCAAATAATCAATAAAACAGAGTAAGCATAGAGCAGTTAAGACAATAAGCAATTTAGTGGGGCAACAGGGAAAATGATCATGCTTTTTCAAGACTTGGGTGATGCATAGGTACTCGTCACCACACCGATACATCACAACCATGCTATCCACAAGGGGGAAACCTACTCCCTCAAGCTAAGGTTAGGCCAAACACTTACCTCGAATGCAAGAAAAATCAGTTCAACCTTCAATCACAGCCTTACCCCTTGATTCCAACACCAATACGCTCGTATCTAATCACAAGTTAATTAATTACATTAATGAATGCTAATTAGATGGAGTCTAATGCATGGGAAAGAGTTTTTCTTACAAATTCAAAATTTGATGCCGGGCCCGCTTAGTCCAAATCAGAAGTTCGGACCAAAACCCGATTACCCATTCACCCCGAGCCCGGGTGTATGATTAGTTTTGGAATCCGACCCCAATTGAGGTCTAAACTCTCAAATTTCATGTTCTAATGTTTTTCCCCAAACTCCCAATTTTCCCACTAAAATCTTTGATTCTAAGATGAAATATTGTAATAGGATGTTAAGGAATGAAGAAAAGTAGTTAGAAATCACTTACAATAGTTTTGGAGAAGAAAGGGTCTTTTGAAATCGCTTCTAGTGTTTTAGGGTTTTTGAAAAGTGAAAAATAGCTGAAAATACGTTATTTATATAGGTACCCCTCCCAGGCCCCCACCGCGGTCTGCGGAAAATCAACCGCGGCCGCGAAGGCCTTGTAACAGGACCTCTGAAGATTGGCCACCGTGGTCCGCGATAAAGCGACCGCGACCGCGGCCGCGAAGGGATCACCGCGGTCCGCGACAAGACGACCGCGGCCGCGCCTCCCAGGTTCAGAGACCTGTTACTGCATATTTATTTAGTGATTTTTCCACTCTAAGGTACCCCGGAACCTACCCAAAACTGTCCCGAGCCCTCGGAACTTCAAATAAACGTTTACACAACCTCGGGAACACATTACAAACTTATTCAAGTATTCAAAACACTTGATCATCATCATAAATATTGAATTACACTCCAAATCACATAAAAACTTCTCAACTCAACATTTTCCCACCCTCAGTTAAATTCTCATCAACATCAAACCTGTTTCTCCCCAAGATTTCACAGATATTCAATCTAAACATATTGAATTCATTCTGGCTTTGTAACCATGACACGAACCTTAATCACACAAGTTTCCATCATATTTTATTTTCACAGCCTTATATTTTTCAGCAAACATTTTTATTTGAATTTCATTATTTCATAGTCTTTTTCACATAAGGCTTCCCGGCTACGCGCCCGGGCTGCGCCACAGAACATGTTGAGATGAAAAGGAGTCTTACACGGCCTCAGGACACAAATTTCAATAAAATTATACGGGATGACTTTTTGGGTCATCACAATCTCCACCTATAAAACAAACGTTCGTCCTCGAACGGACATAGAGATATACCTGGATTGGGGGAAAGATGGGGATATCGATCCCACATATCGGACTCGGATTCCCAAGTCGCTGCCTCAACAGGATGACCCCTCCATTGAACACGAACTGAAGGAAAACTTTTCGATCTCAATTTCCGAACCTGCCGGTCCAAAATAGCTACCGACTCCTCCTCATAAGACAAGTCTTTGTCCAATTGGACAGAGCTAAAATCTAACACGTGGGGCGGGTCACCATGATATTTTCGGAGCATTGACACATGAAACACCGGATGAATTGAGGATAACCCTGGAGGTAATGAAAGCCTATAAGATACCCCCTCCCCACTTTCTCGAGAACCTCAAACGGTCCAATGTACCTAGAGCTCAATTTTCCCTTCTTTCCAAATCTCATAACACCCTTCACGGGCGACACACGGAGCAATACCCTATCTCCCATAATAAGTTCTACATCACGAACTTTACGATCGGCATAACTCTTTTGCCTAGACTGGGCTTGTCACAACCCATTTTCGAGTTGTGATGGCGCCTGTCGTGGAACCAGGCTAGCCAACCGTTACAACAATAATCAATTCATTTACTAGAGAAATTTAATCATTTTTGGCTCAACTCATAGAAATACGGAAATTTTTAATCAGTTAAAAACAGTCTAACAGAAGAAAAAAGCTCCAACAATCAATCTAGGATCTGGAGTCATGCAGTCATGAGCTACTAACATCAATACAATTGAGAAATAATACTGAAGTTTTAAGTTTCCAATTTCTAATACAGGAGGAAGAATAAGGAAAAGAGGGACGGGACAGTGAACGCCAGCTGCTACCTCGTCGGCTCTGAGAGATAAGCTGTTATCACCGATCCGCGTCAAATCTCGGTGCACCTAGATCTGCACACACAGTGTGCAGGTAAGTAACGAAAACAACCTACGGTCTGAGGAGGTAGTGACGAACTCAACCTCCGTAAATAACAATTCGAATAATGAATGTTTCAGAAATAACCGAGAATATCAGTGACAATCATGTTATGTAAATGACCCTAGAACTTAGTCACAATCTGTGAATAACAAATAAATGCCATGTATGTAGCATGCAACTCTCACAGGTGGTCCTCTCGGTACACATAATTGGCCATTGGCCCAGGGAAATCCATCCCGTAACATATACGACGTGGTGACTTAGTCACTAAGTACCGAGGGAGCAGGCCAATCCAGCCTTTCGGAGAAATCCATCTCCGGGGTATCATACTCATCCATAATCTGTACCAGGGAAATCCATACCTCCATATCTCATAAACAGTATCTGCGCCAGGGAAATCCATCCCTCTATATCTCATATCTCG
>ML259644.1:569-23235 GCA_005239495.1 Nicotiana undulata | reverse complement strand
AGTTGCTGAAGGATTATGATATTACTATTCTCTATCATCCGGGAAAGGCCAATGTGGTGGCCGGTGCTTTGAGCCGTAAGTCGGTCAGTATGGGTAGCTTAGCCTATTTATCAGTTGGAGAGAGACCTTTGGCGTTGGATGTTCAGGCGTTAGCCAACCGATTTGTTAGATTGGAGGTTTCTGAGAGTGGCAGTGTGTTGGCCCATACCGTCGCTCGTTCTTCATTGTATGATCGTATTCGCGTCAGGCAGTATGATGATTGTCACTTGTGTGCTCTTAGAGATGCGGTTTAGCACGGACGTGCCAAGCAGGTCACAGTTGATGCTGAGGGATTTTTGAGATTGCAGGGTCGTATATGTGTTCCTGATGTGGACGACATTCGTGAGTTGATATTGCAGGAGGCCCATAGTTCCCGATATTCCATTCATCCGGGCTCCACGAAGATGTACCAAGACTTGCGGCATCATTATTGGTGGCGTAGAATGAAGAAGGATATTATGGTTTATGTTGCTCGGTGCTTGAATTGTCAACAGGTTAAGTATGAGCACCAGAGACCCGGTTGATTTGATGCAGCAGATTCAGCTTCCCGGGTGGAAGTGAGAGCGTATCACGATGAATTTTGTAGTTGGACTTCCACGGACTCAGAGGATGGTTGATGCAGTATGGGTTGTGGTGGATAGGCTGACCAAGTCAGCACATTTCATTCCGGTGGCAGTTTCATCTTCAGCGGAGAAGTTAGCTCAGATTTATATGAGAGAGATCGTCAGATTGCACGGTGTGCCCCTATCTATTATATCAGACCGAGGTACTCAGTTTACCTCCCATTTCTGGAGAGTATTCCAGCGAGAGTTGGGCACACAGATCGAGTTGAGCACAACATTTCATCCTCACACGGACGGACAGTCCGAGTGCACTATTCCGATTTTGGAGGATATGTTGCGGGCATGTGTTATTGATTTTGGTGGTTCATGGGATCAGTTCTTGCCTTTAGCAGAGTTTGCCTACAACAACAGTTACCAGTCGAGCATTCAGATGGCTCCACATGAGGCGTTGTATGGTAGGCGATGTCGGTCTCCAGTCGGATGGTTGGAGCCCGGAGAGGCTAGATTATTGGGTTCTGAGTTAGTCCAGGATGCCTTGGATAAGGTGAAGATCATTCAGGATAGGCTTCGTACAGCTCAGTCCAGGCAAAAGAGTTATGCAGATCGTAGAGTTCCAGATTTGGCTTTCATGGTAGGAGACCAGGTACTCCTTCGAGTGTCGCCTATGAAGGGCGTGATGAGATTCGGAAAGAAGGGCAAGTTGAGCCCTAGGTATATTGGTCCATTTGAGATTTTGGACAAGGTAGGAGAGGTGGCCTACAGACTTGCCTTGCCACCGTATTTATCAGCAGTGCATCTAGTGTTTCACGTATCTATGCTCCGGAGGTATATTGTAATGCATCTCATGTTCTTGACTTCAGCGGTGTCCATTTTGGACAAGGATCTGACTTATGAGGAGGAGCCAGTAGCCATATTAGATAGGCAGGTTTGCCAGTTGAGGTCAAAGAGTTATCCTTCAGTCCGTATTCAGTGGAGAGGTCAGCCTACCGAGGCAGCTACCTGGGACCCCGAGTCCGATATGAGGAGTCGGTACCCCCATCTTATCTCAGACTCAGGTACTTTTCTATGTCCGTTCGAGGACGAACGTTTGTTTTAGAGGTGGATATTGTGATGACCCAAAAGATCATCCTAAGTAATTCTAACTAAATCTGTGTTCCGACGCCCAGAAAGCCTCCGTTAATCTCACCTCGATATGCGTGCACAGCCCGGGCATGTAGCCGGGAAGCCTCTATGTGAAAATTTGATAAAAATAGAACTTTGAATTGAATAATTGAATAAAGTTGACTTTGGTCAAACATTTTTGGTAAAGGGACCCGGACCCGTGATGCGACGGTCCCGGAGGGTCTGTAGGAAAATATGGGACTTGGGCGTATGCCCGGAATCGAATTCTGAGGTCCCAGGCTCGAGAAATGAATTTTAAAAAAAATTGTTTTCTAGAAATAATAAAGGAATTTGAAAATGAATTATTATGTGAACACCGTGTTACCGGGCTCGTATTATGGTTCCGGAGCCCGGAACAGGTTTATTATATGTTATGTGAGTTATCTGTGAAATTTGGTGTAGAACGGACTTGAAATGAGATGTTTCAGATCAAAATTGGTAAAATTAAGCTTTATGAAGTTTTAAGAAATTTCTAGGAGTTTTGAGGTTTAATTCGATGATTTTGATGATAGTTTGGTGGTTTAAATGCTTGAACAAGTCCGTATGATGATTTGGGAGGCGTGTGTGTTCTTTTGGTTTTGAGTCCTGAGGGCTCAGGTGAGTTTCGGGTAGCTAACGGAGTGTAAAAAGTTGGAAAAATCTGGTGTTTCTTCAGTTTTCTGGTGTGATACCCTTCGCGAACGCGGCCAAGGGCCCGCGAACGCGAAGGGTAAATGTTGAGTCCTGGGATTTTACTCTACGCGAACGCGTAGAGGGAGACGCGAACGCGGAGCACTGGGAAGTGTCTCTACGCGAACGCGTCCCCAGGGGTGCGAACGCATAGAGTTAGGCTGGGGTCTGGGGGCTGGGCAACTTTGTTCTTCGCGAACGCGGCCATAGGCTCGCGAACGCGAAGGTCTGTGGAGTCAAGCATACGCGAACGCGGCCTGGTCCTCGCGAACGCGTAGGTCAGGATAGCTGACCCTTCGCGAACGCGGCCAGTGGCCCGCGAACGCGAAGGGTAATTTCTGCCCAGTTATTAAAATACCCAAAACAGAATATCATTACGGGATTTCTTATTTTTGCACCCTTCTCTCCTTCTCCAAACCCCATTGACGATCCTCAAGCTAACTTTCCTCCATAAACACTTGGGTAAGTGATTCTAACATTAATTTCTTCCATTTTCCTTCCATAATTACTAGAAATCTAGGCCAAAAATCATAAAATCAAGTAGAAATCAGGGGTTTTGGGTAGAATTAGGTTTTTGGGAAAATTGGGTGATTCAACCTCAATTTGGGGTCGAATCTTGAAACAAATCATATATTTTAACTCGTGGGGTAATGGGTGAACGGGTTTTGGTCCGAACCTCGAGTTTAGACCACGTGGGCCCGGGGTCGAATTTTGGGAATTTTGAAAGAATGGTAGGAATTGTGTATTTAGGCTATGGGATGGTGTTATTGAGTTATTATTGATACACTTAAGTTAATTATGCTTAGATATTGTGGTTCCGGAGTTGAATTCAAAAGGAAAGGCGGTCTTAGAGGGTTGATTGCTATACTTTGGACCGAGGTAAGTGTCTTGCCTAACTTTGGTGAGGGAATAGGTATTATTTGCTATGTGCTAAGTGATTATCATGTTCATTGCATAGGTGAGGTGACGAGTACCTATGCAATGTGTGTCAAGCATGCCCGTGAGTCTATTTTGATAGAAATTGCAGTATTCCTTCCATGTTTAGCACATTATGAGATTGTCTTTACCTGGTAATCTATTCTTGTTGGAAGTATTGACTGTTGAGTTTGATAAAGTGTTGATACGATTGATAATCCAAATGTAGAGGATACGATCGAAGCGATTGGTTATAGCTGAGACCTTGCCGGGCATTTATTGAGTTATCAAATTGATGTTTTCCCCTTGCCGGGTGTTATGAACTGCTTATTTCCTCTATGTTGTACGCCTTGCCATTTACCTGTTATTGTTTGGTGAGGAAGAGTGTAAAGCACGAAGGGTGATGCCGTGCCATGATATCTGATTACATTGCATAGTGAGGAAAAGTGTAAAGCACGAAGGGTGATACCGTGCCACGATTCATATTTATTATAAGCACGAAGGTTAATGCCGTGTTGATCGTTTATCGCGCGATGGGACATGCCGTGCCGATTGTTTGTTATTTAATACATGAGGGGACATGCCGTGTTGATCATTTATTGTTTATCGCACAAGGGGACATGCCGTGCCGATTGTTTTACATTGACTATACCATGTTTTGCATAGTGAGGAAGAGAGTAAAATCACGAAGGGTGATGCCGTGCCATTAATTACATTCCTGGCAATTGAACTTGTCTTTACTTGGGACTTTCTGTTAAACTGCTTCTTATTTGTTTTCTTATGATCAATATACTGTCATATCTCACTGGTGACCCCCCCTTAACTGCTCCCGTTTCCCCTAATTTTCCTGTTTAATTCTTGCGTTGCTATCTGGGTTATATGTTGTAGAATAGGGCAGGTGTACATCGTTGCTAAGTCTAGCCTCGTCACTACTTCGGCCGAGGTTAGGCTCGACACTTACTCAGTACATAGGGTCGGTTGTACTGATGCTACACCTGCACATCTTTATGTTGTGCAGATCCCGCAGCCGGACCCAGTGGACATCGATAGAGGGAGTATCCTTCAGTCCACCTCGGAGATTGCAAGGTAGACCCCCAGACGTTCGTGGGCCTTGACGTCTCCTCTATCCCTTTTTTTCTTCCTTCCTGTCTTTCTCATTTATTTTCAAAGACAGTTGTATACAGTTATTGTTCAGCCCTTGGTTGTAGTAATCCTTTAGTATTTTCGTGAGTTAGTGACTCCAGATTCGGGGATTGTTACAACGTATTGTATTGTTCAAACCATTTAGTTATGGTTTTTTATTTCCGTGCTAAATCGTAAACTATTTTTTTGGTTAATTCGGTTAATTGGGTGTTATCATGTTAGTTTAACTGCTCACGTTGGCTTGTCTAGCGGGTTCAACGTCTCACGGCCTGAAGGTGGGAACTCGGGTCGTGACAGTGTGTCTTTGATAAATTATTGTTCTCATTAGCGACAATGATGATGAGAAGGCAATGACATGTGTTTCAATCATTGATGGTGTATATAAGAATTTAACATTTCCTAAGCAGATAACAGAAGGGGTTATAGAGGAATTCTCTACTTCATTTTCCAAGAGGAAAAGAAGTTTAATTGAGAGTGACAAGGTTGATGGTAATGGAAAGCTGTCCGTTGCTCATGGAAGTTCCCACAAAACGGGGATCATAAGACTCTGTGATGACAAAGACGAAAGGAATTTTTATTCTCAACTTTCTTCCAAGTCTGATCCGTACAAGCTTAATGTGATTGGTGATATTTCTTCGGATTCAGACAATGATTTGAGTGACAAAAGTATGGAAATTCTAATCAAAAGAATTAAAGGTAAAATGTTTTTCTTGGAAGAGAAGGATGTTGAACTCTGCATGAACGTGATATGTGCACTTTATATGCAGCAGATTTCTCCAAACTTCTATTCCTTAGAGAAGCGTTTTACCTTTAATTCCAAACCAAATTTCAAATTCTATGAAAATCCTCAAAATTTGGAAATTTAGAGTTATGACTTGTCTGCAAAATTTGGGGTCGGTCCGACGCGTTGTTATAGAAATCAAGAACTTAGTAATCCTTAAGTTTGATCCTAGGGGGTTTTAAGGGGTGATTTTTTGATTTAGCGTTGTTTTGGGTGTTCTGAAGGCTCGAGCGAGTCCGTATTATGAGTTAGGACTTGATGGTATATTTGGACGGGGGCTCGGGTGGGCCCAGGTGCCTCCCGGACAGCACACGAGGCCAAAAACTAGCTGAAGATGCAACTGGTGCACCTGATCTGGTGTGACCGCAGTGCGGTTGCCCAGCCGCAGGTGCGGGACCGCTCCTGCGGTCCCAGCCTCGCAGGTGCGAAGGTTCCGCAGGTGCGGTTCCTTTTTCGCGGGAGTGGAACCGCAGTTGCGGTCTCCAGCTCCGCAGGTGCGACCCCAACTCCTCTTGCCCAATTCCGCAGGTGCGATCCCCAGCTCGCAGGGGCGAGACCGCATGTGCGGTCCTCGAGCCGCAGGTGCGGAACCCCTATAGGCTAGCAGTGAAATTCCATTTAAAACACGGGATTGAGTCATTTCTTCCATTTTCCATCTTCTTCCTTGTGTTATTTGAGAGCTTCAAAGAGGGCCTTCAACCTAGTACTTGAGGTAAGTAAATTCCATGGTTTTACTAGTTTCAAACATCAATTCCTAGTTAAATTCCCTACTAAATTATCAAAAACCATTGAATTAGATAGTAATTTTAGGGCTTTTGGGGATTTTGTGATTTTCCATTTTAGGCCATGAATTCAAGTAGAAATCACACCTTAATGATCCTTAGGCTATGGGTGAGTGATCCCTTCGAGAATTTTCGGAATATGAGCATGCGGGACCGGGGTTGGAATTTGGGAATTGTTCAAGAATAGCGATTTTATTGAATAACTAAGATAATTTCCCACATTGTGCATGCATTGATTTAATTTTACACCTTTTGGCTAGTTGCGAGTCCTCGGGTGTAGAGTTCGGAGTTTCGGGCGCAACTGTGGTCCGAGGGGTAGATTCGACATGAGGTGAGTCTCCTTTCTAACCTTGTAAGAGGGAATTGTCCCCATAGGTGATGTATATGCTATGTGTAAATTGTTTGGGGGCTACGTACGCGCCAAGTGACGAGAGTCCGTACGTAGCGGCTATCATTGTTATGTACGGGTAGTTAGGCCCACATCATGTCTTATATGCTTCCTCGTAATGCTTTATATGCTTCCTCGTAATGCCTTATATGCTTCCTTGCAATGCTTTATATGATTCATTGTGACGCCATATGTACTATGAGATTATGTTTTGTATAGTATTGTTCCTCTGAGGCTTTATGGAAAATTGTTGAATGGAAAGGAATTTGTTATGGAAAGTAAGTATTATAAGATATTGGGATCGGGCCGTACGCCACGACATGTTGAGAGTGATTATGCCTATATGGGATAGGGCCGTACGCCACGGCAGAGTTTAAAAGTATTTGAAATATATATGGGATCGGGCCATACGCCACGGCAGAGTTGAAAAGTATTTGAAATATATATGGGATCGGGCCGTACGCCACGGCAGAGCTGAATAGTATTTAAAATATATATGGGATCGGGCCGTACGCCACGGAAGAGTTGAAAAGTATTTGTGATATATATGGGATCGGGCCGTATGCCACGACGGAGTTGAGAGGTATTGCACACATATGGGATCGGGATGTACGCCACGTCGAGTTTAGAAGGTACCTTATGGGAGTGGGCCGTACGCCACGGCAGATCTAAGACTTGGTGATTATTGTTTCGTTTCGGTGGTCCTACCCTTGAAAGTGCATTATTGCTTAATTCAGTAGTTGTTTAGATTTCCGCTCCTGATATGTACCTGCTGCTTATTTCCTGACATGCCTACTTTATTTCATTATATTCTGTCATATGTTATTACTGTTGGACTTTAGTGAGTATCGAGTCGACCTCTCATCACAACTTCTTCAAGTTTAGGCGGGATACTCACTAGGTACATATTTATTTAATATGTACTCATGCTGCACTTATGTACCTAACTATACAGGTCCTGAGGCCTGTCACGACCCAAATCCTAATTCAGGTCGCGATGGCGCCCAACAGCGGGTTAGGCAAGCCGATATGAAGTACACTAGGTGCTACCCGTCCCATATAATCTAAACAAGTCAACACTTACCACTTTTAAAAAACTAAACATACTATGGCCTGGTGCGATAGTAAAAAACACCTGACTATGCCTAGCCAAGGTAAGGCATATATATAGATATACAGCCCAATACCCAAAATATACACGACGTGTGTGCCAGGAACTAGTGTCACGGGTGTCACAGGCAACTACAAAATATACAATGACAAAATATATATATACATAGCCTCGGTCTGAATGTAAAAGACAGAGAATAAACAAAGGAACTCCAGGGTGCTGCCAGGAAGTCGCCAGGAAGGACAACTCACCATGAAGTATGATCACTCCGTCAATATCTATCACCAACCGGATAACTAGACGTACCAACCCCCGGACCTGTACAGTCAAGTACAGAAAAGAAAAAGGAAGTGCAGCATGAGTACATATATATAAATATGTACCCAGTGAGTATCCCGTCTAACCTCGAAGAAGTAGTGACGAGAGGTCGACTCGATACTCACTAAGGTCCAGCAGTAATAAAGTAAAGCAGGATGTAAGGAAAGCAGTAGACATGTAGTAGGGTACAAATAATAAGAAGATATCACAGAGTTCTCAAATAATTACTCAAACAATAACAACTACCCTTTTAGTCTTTCTCAAACAATCGTCAAATCATAAGTTAGGAAACAATAACGAGCGGCCATGCGCACCGAAGAGTAAAACATTTGGCTGGAATCAGGGATGTAAAAGGCTATGCACTTCCGGGGATCGACCGGCCCGTACCAAGAGTGCGTCCATCAGTGTAATCATATCATATCATAATGTAACTTCGTCCATGCACTGCCGGGGATCGACCGACCCGTACCGAGAGTGCATTCTCAAGTAAGTCCCTGTGCACTGCCGGGGATCGATCGGCCCGTACCAGGAGTGCACTATATATATTCGCCGTGGCGTACGGTCCGCTCCCCTAAGAGTGGAAGGAATCTCACGTCACTTGCGGAATGTAATTTGCAAAGCGACATCATACGTATACCAAATACTAGGTTCACTTCACATATCAAATCTTTCCAAATACTTAATCAATGAAATATTCAAGGAAATAATGCTACATCCAAGCAAGAATTATAACATATAAATCATTTCAAAGTAGAAGACAAGGCATGCTGTGATCCTAAAACTACCCGGACATAACAATAGTAGTTGCTATGTGCGGACTCTCGTCACAAGGTACGCACGCAGCCCCCGAATACAAACATATAACACATAGAACACCTATGGGGACAATTTCCCTCTTACAAGGTTAGAAAGGAGACTCACCTCGACGAAGCACTCCTCGGACCAACGACCGGATCAAGAATGCGCACGAAACTCCGGAACTAACCTCGACGGCTCGCAACTAGCCAAATATAGCGCAATTGAATCAATTTAGATACCAAGAGAAAGAATTAACAAGAATTTCCAAAGTATAGCATTCTTGAAGGTTTTTGAGATTTCGACCCCGGGCCCACGTGTTCGGATTTTCAAAATTCTCGAAGGAATGAATTACCCGAAACCTAAGGATCATAATTACATAATATATTTAGGAATTCATGGCTAAAAAAGGATAATTCACTAATTATCAAAGCCCTAGAATTTTCTACCCAATTTTCCCATGATTTGATATTTTAATAGGTAACCTAGTTGGATTTCCATAATTAATCCATGAATTTAGAGAGGAAATTACACTAACCTTGAGGAACTTGACCTTGGACAGCTTTTCCCTAGCTTTGAGGAGCTTTAATGGAGGTTGGGTATTGAAAATGAAGAAGAAAACCCGTAATTGGGCATTTAAATACTGCCTAGGAAATGCTTAGCTGCGATCGCGACACTAGGCCTGCGATCGCGAAGGGCAACTGGACTGACCTCTGCGATCGCATCAGAGGTCCTGCGATCGCGAAGACCATCTGGTTTGACCTCTGCGATCGCGGCAAAGGTCCTGCGATCGGGATGAACAATCTCACTCGACCCAGCTGTGACTCAATGCGATCGCGTGAAAGGGCTGCGATCGCGAAGCTTTGGGGCCCGGACCTATGCGATCGCAAGGGGAAGGATGCGATCACAGAGAACAATCAGCATCCCAGCAAAACCCTTCTCCGCGATCGCAACCCACCTTCTGCGATCGCAGAGAAGGAAACCAGATAGAGAAATTTCTGGTTTTTCCAACTTAGCTCCCTGGGGTCTAAAACCCTCCCGAGCCCCTCGGGACCCCGTCCAAAAGCACCGGCAAGTCTGTATTCATGATACGAACTCGCTCGAACTTCCGGAACATGACAAGAAACAACAGAACTCAAAATTCAATCCCAAATTCAAATTATTCAAACTTAAGAACTTAAGAATTCTGGAATTCGCTTCATTGCGCCGAACGAGTCTATACTACTCGGAATGACCCCAAATTCTGCATACAAGTCATAAATGACTATACGGAACTATTTCCGGTCCCAGAATTCCATTCAGACCTCGATAGCATGAAGTCCCATTCCAGGCCAAATTCTAAGCTTAAGGAAATCCTGATTTCCATTTCGGGCGCCGAAACGCTCCTGGGTCACTAGAAACTCGAGCCGAACATAAGCCCAAGTCCGAAATCATCATACGGAGCTACTGGAGCAGTCGGAACTCGATTCTGAGGTCGTTTGCTGAAAATGTTGACCGAAGTCAAACTTGGCCAAATAGGCCTACCTTAAGGAACCAAGTGTTCCTAAACCATCATTCATTCCCAAATCCTGAACCACCCGCTCCCGCGAGTCATAAATCACGAGTAGCCACTATGGAAGGTTTCATTTAAGGGAACATAGTCCTAATACGCGAAACGACCGGCTGGGTCGTTACATTCTCCCCTTCTTAAACAAACGTTCGTCCTCGAACGGGTCTAGAGTCGTACCTGGAGTGCTGAATAGCTGTGGATATCTTCTCCGCATGTCCTGCTCGGACTCCCAAGTCGCCTCCCCAACTGGTTGGCCCCTCCACTGAACCTTAACCGCAGAAACTATCTTGGACCTCAACTGGCGGTCCTGCCTATCAATAATGGCCACTGGCTCTTCCTCGTAGCCCAACTTCTCATCTAACTGAATAGTGTTGTAATCAACCACGTGTGAGAAGTCGGCGTGATACCTACGAAGCATGGAAACATGAAAAACTAGATGAACTCTTGATAAGGCTGGAGGTAAAGCAAGCTCATAAGCAACCTCTCCAACCCGCTTCAACACCTCGAAAGGACCTATATACCTGGGGCTCAGCTTGCCTTTCTTCCCGAATCTCATAATGCCCTTCATCGGCGAGACCTTCAACATAAACTTATCTCCCTCCATGAATGCTACGTCACGTGCCCGCTGATCTGCGTAGCTCTTCTGCCTAGACTGTGCTGTACGGAGCCTCTCCTGGATAATCTTTACCTTTTTCCAAGGCATCTCTCACCAGATCTGTACTATATAGCTTAGCCTCGCCAGGCTCAAACTACCCAATCGAAGAACGACATTGCCGACCATATAAATCCTCGAATGGAACCATCTCGATACTGGACTGATAACTATTATTGTATGCAAACTCCACTAAAGGCAAGAACTGGTCCCACTGACCCCCGAAATCAATCACACAAGCCCTGAGCATATCCTCCAAGATCTAACTGTACGCTCTGACTGGCCATCAGTCTGAGGGTGAAATGCTGAACTGAGGTCTATCTAAGTACCCATCTCGCTGTGCAAAGCTCTCCAGAAGTGCGAAGTGAACTGAGTACCATGATCTGAAATGATAGACACCGGCACACCATGCAATCAGACTATCTCACGAAGGTAAATCTGAGCCAGCCTCTCCGTAGTGTAAGTAGTAGCCACAGGAATGAAATGCGCCGATTTGGTCAGTCTGTCCACAATGACCCAAACCGCGTCAACCTTCCACAAAGTACGAGGCAACCCAACCACGAAGTCCATGGTGATACGCTCCCATTTCCACTGAGGGATGGGCATCTGCTGAAACAAGCCTCCTGGCCGCTGAGGCTCATACTTAACTTGCTGACAATTAAGACACCTGGCCACATACTGAACAATGTCCTTCTTCATCCGCCTCCACCAGTAGTGCTGCTTCAAATCACGGTACATCTTAGTAGCTCCTGGGTGAATAGAATACCGAGAACTGTGAGCCTCTGCTAGAATCCTCTCCCTCAGGCCATCAACATTAGGAACACACAATCGACCCTGGAGTCGCAGAACACCATCGCCTAAAGTAATATCCTTGGCCCTTCCCTGGACCACCGTATCCCAAAGCTCTACTAGACGTGGATCATCAAACTGTCGAGCCTTAATCTCCCCCAATAGTGAGGACTGAGCAACCACATGAGACAAAACTAGGCGAGGCTCTGAAAGGTCCAATCTCACCAAACGGTTGGCCAAGGACTGAATGTCCAAGGCTAAAGGCCTCTCCTCAGCTGAGATTTAGGCCAAACTACCCATACTCGCTGCTCGCCTGCTCAAAGCATCCACTTCTACATTCGCCTTGCCCGGATGATACAGAATAGTGAGATCATAGTCCTTCAATCACTCAATCCACCTCCGCTGCCTCAAATTAAGGTCCCTCTGCTTAAGCAAGTACTGCAGGCTCCGGTGGTTAGTATAGACCTCACAAGATACACCATACAAGTAATGCCGCCATATCTTCAAAGCATGAACAATCGCCGCCAACTCCAAATCGTGCACATGGTAATTCTTTTCATGAACCTTCAGTTGTCGCGAAGCATAAGCAATAACCCTGCCATCCTGCATCAACACACATCCCAACCCGACGCGTGATGCGTCGCAATACACTGTATATACTCCAGACTCAGAAGACAATGATAACACCGGTGCTGAAGTCAATGCTGATTTGAGCTTCTGAAAGCTCGCCTCACAATCATCGGACCACTGAAATGGAGCATTCTTCTGAGTCAATCTAGTTAGTGGAGCGGCAATAGAAGAGAATACCTCCACGAATCGATGGTAATAACCTGATAAACCCAGAAAACTCCTGATCTCTGAAGCTGAAGTAGGACGTGGCCAACTCTACACTGCCTCAATCTTCTGTGGATCAACCTTGATACCCTCACCGGACCCCACATGCCCCAAAAATGCCACAGACTCCAACCAGAACTCACACTTAGAGAACTTAGCATAAAGCTTCTGTTCTTGCAAGGTCTGAAGCACTACCCTCAAATGCTGCTCGTGCTCACCCAGGCTCCGTGAGTAGATCAATATATCATCAATGAAAAAAATAACTAAGGAGTCAATATACGGCCTGAATACCCTATTCATCAAATCCATAAACGCTGCTGGGGCATTAGTCAAGTCAAAGGACATCACTAAGAACTCGTAATGGCCATATCTGGTGCGAAATGCAGTCTTCGGGACATCAGAAACCCGAATCTTCAACTGGTGATAACCTGATCACAGATCAATCTTAGAGAACACACGAGCACCCTGTAGCTGATCAAACAAATCATCAATGCGCGGCAGAGGATACTTGTTCTTGATGGTCACTTTATTCAACTGGCGGTAGTCAATGCACATCCGCATAGACCCATCCTTCTTCTTCACAAATAAGACGGTAGCACCCCAAGACGACACACTTGGCCTAATAAACCCCTTGGCCAACAACTTCTCAAGCTTCTCCTTCAATTCCTTTATCTCCTTAGAAGCCATACGATAGGGAGGAATAGAAATAGGCTGAGTATCTGGAGCCAAATTAATGCAGAAATCTATATCTCGATCTGGAGGCATGCTTGGAAGATCTGAAGGAAACACATCAGGAAACTCTCGAACAACTGGCACTGAATCAAGGGTAGGAGACTCGGCGGTGGTGTCCCGCACATAAGAAAGGTAAGACAAACACCCCTTCTCGACCATGTGCCGAGCCTTCATGAAGGAAATAACACGGCTGAAGGCACTAACTGAAGAACCCCTCCACTCTAATCTCGGCGACTCAAACATGGCTAATGTAACTGTCTTGGCATGGAAATCTAACACAGCATGATGAGGAGACAACCAATCCATGCCCAAAATAATCTCAAAATCTACCATATCAAGTAATAACAAATTAGCTCTGGTCTCAAGCCCGCAGAAAGTGATCACACACGATCGGTAAACCCGGTCTACCTCCAAGAAATCGCCCACAGGAGTGGACACATACAAGGGAGAACCCAAAGACTCACAAGCAACATCCAAAGAATGAGCAAATAACACTGAAACATATGAATATGTAGACCCTAGATCAAATAGCATGGAAGCCTCTCTACCACAAACTGAAATAATACCTGTAATCACCGCGTTTGAGGCCACTAAATCTGCCCTGGCTAGAATAGCATAAAATCTGGCTGAAGCACCCAATGACTGAGCTCCACCAAGACGAGCTGGAGCTGGATGACCCCCTCCTGACTGGCCTCCCCCTCTAGGACGGCCCCTGCCAACCTGACCTCCACCCCTAGGTGGTCGAACTGCTGGTGCAGAACCCCTGGGCTGGTGACTCTGCTGTACGGCCTTGCCCCGATATCTGGGACACTGCCTGATCATATGGTCCAGCTCCCCACACTCAAAACAACCTCTACGTTCCATAGCCTGCTGCCCTGAGGAAGAAGAACCCTGAATAGCTGGAAGGCGGTATGAATCATCTGGCATGGCACTAAACTGGGGCCTGACTGGAGCAACCCTAGGAGGTAAGGAAGGTGCTGCATAAGAAGGCCTGCTAGACTGACCACCTCTAAACTGACCCCTGCCTCTGGCTGGAGTACCCCTGAAATCACCTGTGAACCTGGCCTTCTTGTCGTGCTGACCCTGATCTCTGCCCCTCACACGGTAACCCTCGATACGTTGAGCTATCTCGACTACCAGCTGGTATGGAGTACCCACCTCCACCTCTCTGGCCATGGAGGTCCTGATGCCTGGATGTAAACCTGCTACAAACCACCGAACTCTTTCTGCATCCGTGGGCAATATCATAAGGGCATGGCGAGATAGCTCTGAAAATCTAGCCTCATAGTCGGTCACAAACATCTGCCCCTGCTCCAATCTCTCGAACTGACCCCAAAGCTCCTCCCTCTCAGATGGTGGAATGTATATGTCCAAAAAATAACTGAATAAACTGCTCCTAAGTAACCGGTGGAGACCCTGCTGGCCTACTTAGTATATAAGACTGCCACCAGCGGTGAGCTCTGCCCTCAAGCTGGAAGGTCGTGAAATCAACCCCATGTGACTCTATAATACCTCATGTTGTGCAGTCTATCCCTGCACCTCTCGATGAAATCCTGTGCATCCTCTCCCCGCTCACCCCCGAAGGTCGGAGGGCGGAGCTGGGTCCATCTACCCAGCAACTTCTGCTGGTCCATCTCTGCGACTGGCCTGGACTCTGGTGCTGCCACCCCAGACTGAACCCCAATCACTGGTGGAATATCTGGAGTACGATGTGCTACTTCTGCTGGACCTATAGCCTGAGCGGTAGGGGTCTGAACTCCCCCTCTTGCCTGAGAAGTAGCAGGATATGATGGAAGTATACTCGCCTGTGACATAGTATCCATGAACCTCAGCATACGACCCATGACCTCCTGGAAGCCCGGTGCCGTCATAAAATCAGCTGGTGGTGGAGCCACTGGGGGCAGCTCATCCTGCTCCTCAACATAAGGATCCTCAATTGGTGTGACCGGTACATCTCTGGGACGCCCTCGCCCCCTCCTACGAACATGAGCCGTAGCCCTGCCCCTACCATGGCCTCGAGCGGCGGGGGTAGCAGCGTCCCCTGGATCAGGAACATGTGAAGCACGCTTCCTCACCATCTATGAGATAATAGAAAACAAGTATGAGTACATCATCGATGGCACGATAGGATATGAACAAAAGGAGTTTCTTAACGCCCTATAGCCTCCTGAAGATAAGTACAGACGTCTCCGTAGCGATCCGCAAAACTCTACTGGGTTTGCCCGTGACTCGTGAGACTACGTGAACCCAAAGCTCTGATACCACGTTGTCACACCCCAAATCCTAATTCAGGCCGGGATGGCGCCCAACAGCGGGTTAGGCAAGCCGATATGAAGTACACTAGGTGCTACCCGTCCCATATAATCTAAACAAGTCAACACTTGCCACTTTTAAAAAAACTAAACATACTATGGCCTGGTGCGATAGTAAAAAAAACCTCACTATGCCTAGACAAGGTAAGGCATATATATAGATATATAGCCCAGTACCCAAAATATACACGACGTGTGTGCCAGGAACTAGTGTCACGGGTGTCACGGGAAACTACAAAATATACAATGACAATATATATATATATATATATATATATATATATACATAGCCTCATTCTGAATGTAAAAGACAGAGAATAAACAAAGGAACTCCAGGGTGCTGCCAGGAAGTCGCCAGGAAGGATAGCTCACCGTGAAGTATGATCACTCCGTCAATATCTATCACCAACCGGATAACCAGACGTACCAACCCCCGGACCTGTACAATCAAGTACAGAAAAGAAAAAGGAAGTGCAGCATGAGTACATATATATAAATATGTACCCAGTGAGTATCCCGTCTAACCTCGAAGAAGTAGTGACGAGAGGTCGACTCGATACTCACTAAGGTCCAGCAGTAATAAAGTAAAGCAGGATGTAAGGAAAGCAGTAGACATGTAGCAGGGTACAAATAATAAGAAGATATCACAGAGTTCTCAAATAATTACTCAAACAATAATAACTTCCCTTTTTGTCTTTCTCAAACAATCGTCAAATCATAAGTCAGGAAACAATACCGAGCGGCCATGCGGACCGAAGAGTAAAACATTTGGCTGGAATCAGGGGGAAGAATAGCTATGCACTTCCGGGGATCGACCGGCCCGTACCAAGAGTGCATGCTGATAATGTAATCATACCAAAGAGCTATGCATTGCCGGGGATCGATCGACCCGTACCAAGAGTGCATGCTTACCAATAACTCAACTATGCACTGCCGGGGATCGACCGACCCGTACCAAGAGTGCGTCCATCAGTGTAATAATATTATATCATAATGTAACTTCGTCCATGCACTGTCGGGGATCGACCGACCCGTACCGAGAGTGCATTCTCAAGTAAGTCCCTGTGCACTGCCGGGGATCGACCGGCCCGCTCCCCTAAGAGTCGAAGGAATCTCACGTCACTTGCGGAATGTAACTTGCAAAGCGACATCATACGTATACCAATTACTAGGTTAACTTCACATATCAAATCTTTCCAAATACTTAATCAATGAAATATTCAAGGAAACAACGCTACATCCAAGCAAGAATTATATCATATAAATCATTTCAAAGTAGAAGACAAGGCATACTGTGGTCCTAAAACTACCCGGACATAACAATAGTAGTTGTTACATGCGCACTCTCGTCACAAGGTACACACGCAACCCCCGAATACAAAACATATAACACATAGAACACCTATGGGGACAATTTCCCTCTTACAAGGTTAGAAAGGAGACTCACCTCGACGAAGCACTCCTCGGACCAACGACCGGATCAAGAATGCGCACGAAACTCTGTAACTACTCTCGACGGCTCGCAACTAGCCAAATATAGCGCAATTGAATCAATTTAGATACCAAGAGAAAGAATTAACAAGAATTTCCAAAGTATAGCATTTTTGAAGGTTTTTGAGATTTCGACCCCGGGCCCACGTGTTCAGATTTTGAAAATTCTCGAAGGAATGAATTATCCGAAGCCTAAGGATCGTAATTATGTAATTTATTTAGGAATTCATGGCTAAAAAGGGATAATTCACTAATTATCAAAGCCCTAGAATTTTCTACCCAATTTTCCCATGATTTGATATTTTAATTTGTAAACTAGTTGGATTTCCATAATTAATCCATGAATTTAGAGAGGAAATTACACTAACCTTGAGGAATTTGACCTTGGACAGCTTTTCCCTAGCTTTTAAGAGCTTTAATGGAGGTTGGGTATTGAAAATGAAGAAGAAAACCCGTAATTGGGCATTTAAATACTGCCCAGGAAATGCTTAACAACGATCGCGACACTAGGCCTGCGATCGCGAAGGGCAACTAGAATGACCTATGCGATCGCATTAGAGGTCTTGCGATTGCGAAGACCATCTAGTCTGACCTCTGCGATCGCGGCAGAGGTCCTGCAATCGCGATGAACAATCTCACTCGGCCCGATTACGACTCAATGCGATCGCGTGAAAGGGCTGCGATCGCGATGCTTTTGGACCTTGACCTATGCGATCACAAGGGGAAGGCTTCGATCGCAGAGAACAATCAGCAGCCCAGCAAAACCCTTCTCCGCGATCGCAACCCACCTTCTGCGATCGCAGAGAAGGAAACCAGATAAAGAATTTTTTTGTTTTTCCAAATTAGCTCCCGGGGGTCTTAAACATCCCTGAGCCCCTCGGGACCCCGTCCAAAAGCACCGGTAAGTCTGTATTCATGATACAGACTCGCTCGAACTTTCGGAACATGAAAAGTTACAACGGAACTCAAAATTCAATCCCAAAATCAAATTATTCAAACTTAAGAACTTAAGAATTCTAGAATTCGCTTCATTGCGCCGAACGGGTCTATACTACTCAGAATGACCCCAAATTTTGCATATAAGTCATAAATGACTATACGGAACTATTGTCGGTCCTGAAATTCCATTCAGACCTCGATAGCATGAAGTCCCGTTCCAGGCCAAATTCTAAACTTAAGGAAATCCTGATTTCCATTTCGGGCGCCGAAACGCTCCCAAGTCACCAGAAACCCGAGCCGAACATACGCCCAAGTCCAAAATCATCCTACGGAGCTACTGGAGCTTTCGGAACCCGATTCCGAAGTCGTTTGCTCAAAATTTTGACCGAAGTCAAACTTGGCCAAATAGGCCAACCTTAAGGAACCAAGTGTTCCTAAACCATCTAATTCATTCCCAAATCCCGAACCACCCGCTCCCGCGAGACATAAAGAACGAGTATCCGCTATGGAAGGTTTCATTTAAGGGAACAAAGTCCTAATAAGCGAAACGACTGGCTGGGTCGTTACAGGCCGATGCTTCTGGTTATTGTACCGGAGATAGACCCTGAGCTTGTGGACTTGACTTCTCAGTGAGCTGCTTCCTGTGGCGATCCCCAACAGCACCATGGAGTTTCACTTACTTTTGTTATTTTCCCCATCTATTTCATCCAGACTGTGGATTTGTATATATTACTTTCCTTTGTATATTTCGTTAGTATGCCCATGACACTCGTGACACTAGTTCCTGGCACAAGCATAGTGTATATTTTGGGTTTTGGGTTGTATAGGCTTACATATGCCTTATTTTGGCCATGTGGTGTTATGCTTTTATTTTCATATCAAGCTATCATCATGTTTAATTGTTTAAATTTGTAAATATTGACTTGTTTAATCAAATGGGAAGGGTAACACTTAGTGTAATTCATATTGGCTTGCCTAACCCCGTTGTTGGGCGCCATCACGACCTGGATTCAAATTCTGGGTCGTGACAACGTGGTATCAGAGCACTAGGTTCACGTAAGTCTCACGAGTCATGGGCAGGCCCAGTAGAGTCTTGCGGATCGGTACAGAGACGTCGATAGTTATCTTCAGGAGGCTATAGGGTGTTAGGAAACTTCCTTTTATTCATATCTTGTCGTGCAATCTATGATGTACTCAAACTTATTCTTCTATTCTCTCACAGATGGCGAGGACGCGTGCATCCAATGTTCCTGGTCCGGGAGATGCTGCTGCTCCCGCCGCCCGAGGTCGGGGTAGAGGCAGGGGTAGAGCACCTGCTCGAGGTAGGGGACGAGAGCGTCCCAGAGCTACACCAGTGGCACCACCAGAGGACCCTATGATGGAGGAGCAGGATGAGGTGCCTCCAGTAACACCTACTCCAGTGGATTTCAGGACGGGGCCAGGCTTCCAGGAGGTCATGGGCCGTATGCTAAGATTCATGGACACTATGTCCTAGGCAGGTTTATTTCCAGCCGACCCTGCTACTTCTCAGGCGGGAGGGGGAGTCCAGACCCCTACCGCTCAGGCCACAGGTCAGGCAGTAGTAGCACGTCATACCCCATGCACACCGCCCGTGGGTGGGGTTCAGCCCGTAGTAGCAGCCCTAGAGCCCAGGCCAGTTGCAGAGAGTGACCAGCAGAAGATGTTGGATAGATGGAACCGACTTCGCCCTCCAGTCTTCGGGGGTGAGCGAGGTGAGGATGCCCAGGATTTCATCGATAGGTGCAGGGACGGACTGCACAACATGAGGATTTTGGAGTCCCATGGAGTGAATTTCACCATATTTCATTTAGAGGGCAGAGCTCGCAAGTGGTGGCAGTCATATATTCTCAGCAGACCAACAGTTTCTCCTCCTGTCACTTGGGATCAGTTCGCTCAACTATTTCTAGACAGATACATTCCACCTTCCGAGAGGCAGGAGCTACGGGGTCAGTTTGAGCGACTAGAGCAGGGGCATGCCTCCAGATCGAGATATTGATTTCTGTATTGATTTAGCTCCAGATACTCAGCCTATTTCCATTCCCCCATATCGTATGGCTCCTAAGGAGTTGAAAGATTTAAAGGAGCAACTTGAGGAGTTGTTGGCTAAGGGGTTCATCAGGCCGAGTGTGTCGTCGTGGGGTGCTCCAGTCCTATTTGTGAAGAAGAAGGATGGGTCTATGCGAATGTGTATTGATTACCGCCAGCTGAATAAGGTTACTATTAAGAATAAGTATCCTCTGCCGCGCATCGATGATTTATTTGACCAGTTGCAGGGTGCTCGTGTGTTTTCCAAGATTGATTTGAGATCGGGTTATCATCAGTTGAAGATTCGGGCTTCAGATGTTCCGAAGACTGCATTTCGTACCAGATATGGCCATTATGAGTTCCTGGTGATGTCCTTTGGTTTAACTAATGCCCCAGCAGCATTCATGGACTTGATGAATAGGGTATTCAGGCCGTATATTGATTCCTTCATCATCGTCTTCATTGATGACATCTTGATTTATTCGCGGAGCCTGGGTGAGCATGAGTAGCATTTGAGAGTTGTGCTCCAGACCTTGCGGGAGCAGAAGCTGTATGCTAAGTTCTCAAAGTGCAAGTTCTGGTTAGATTCCATGGCATTTTTGGGGCAAGTGGTATCCGGAGAAGGTATCAAGGTTGATCCTCAAAAGATTAAGGCGGTTCAGAGTTGGCCGCGTCCTACTTCAGCTTCAGAGATAAGGAGTTTCTTGGGCCTAGCAGGCTATTATCGCCGATTCGTGGAAGGGTTCTCTTCTATTGCAGATCCATTGACCAGATTGACTCAGAAGAATGCCCCATTTCGGTGGTCCGACGAGTGTGAGGCGAGCTTTCAGAAGCTCAAGTCAGCTTTGACCTCAGCACCAATTCTGACATTGCCTTCCGGTTCTGGGATGTATACCGTGTATTGTGACGCTTCACGTGTGGGGTTGGGATGTTTGTTGATGCAGGATGGCAGAGTTATTGCTTATGCTTCGTGCCAGCTGAAGGTTCATGAAAAGAATTATCCTGTGCACGACTTAGAGTTGGCGGCGATTGTTCATACTTTGAAGATTTGGCGGCACTATTTGTATGGTGTGTCATGTGAGGTCTACACTGACCACCGCAGTTTGCAGCACTTATTCAAGAAGAGGGACCTAAATTTGAGGCAGCGGAGATGGGTTGAGTTGTTAAAAGATTATTATCTCACTATTCTATATCACCCGGGCAAGGCGAATGTAGTAACAGATGCTTTGAGCAAGAGGGCAGCGAGTATGGGTAGCTTGGCCTACATTGCAGTGGAGGAGAGACCTTTAGCCTT
This sequence comes from Nicotiana undulata, assembly GCA_005239495.1. NCBI lineage: Eukaryota > Viridiplantae > Streptophyta > Magnoliopsida > Solanales > Solanaceae > Nicotiana > Nicotiana undulata. Next base: position 1,932 of record ML259644.1, on the reverse strand, counting down.
GGACATTCAGCCCTTGGCCAATCGCCTTGTGAGATTGGACCTTTCGGAGCCTCGTCGAGTTTTGGCTCATGTAATTGCTCAGTCTTCATTGTTGGGGGAGATTAAGGCTCGACAGTTTGATGATCCATGCCTTGCAGAGCTTCAGGATATGGTGGTCTAGGGCAGGACCAAGAAGGTTACTTTGGGGGAGGATGGTGTTTTGAGACTCCAGGGCCGTTTATGTGTTCCTAGTATTGATGTCCTGAGGAAGAGAATTTTAGAAAAAGCCCACAGTTCTTGGTATTTTGTTCATCCGGGTGCGAAAAAGATGTATCGTGATTTGAAGCAGCACTACTGGTGGAGGCGGATGAAGAAGGATATAGTGCAGTATGTGGCTAGGTGTCTCAATTGTCAGCAGGTCAAGTACGAGCACCAGAGGCCAGGAGGCTTGTTTCAACAGATGCCCATTCCTGAGTGGAAATGGGAGCGCATCACCATGGACTTCGTGGTTGGGTTGCCACGAACTTTGTGGAAGGTTGACGCGGTTTGGGTCATTGTGGATAGATTGACCAAATCGGCGTATTTTATTCCTGTGGCTACACTTATACTATAGAAAGGCTGGCCTAGATTTATATTCGGGAGATAGTCCGGTTGCACGGTGTGCCGGTGTCCATTATATTAGATCGGGGTCCTCAGTTCACCCCGCACTTCTGGAGGGCATTGCACAGTGAGATGGGCACTCAAATAGATCTCAGCTCGGCATTTCACCCTCAGACTGATGGTCAGTCGGAGCGTACAGTTCAGATTTTGGAGGATATGCTCAGGGCTTGTGTGATTGATTTTGGCGGTCAGTGGGACCAATTCTTGCCTTTGGTAGAGTTTGCATACAATAACACTTATTAGTCCAGCATCGAGATGTCTCCATTCGAGGATTTATATGGTCGGTGATGTCGTTCTCCTATCGGGTGGTTTGAGCCTGGCAAGGCCAGGTTATATGGCACAGATCTGGTGAGAGATGCTTTGGATAGGGTGAAGATTATTCAGGAGAGACTCCACACAACTCAGTCCAGAAAAAAGAGTTACGCAGATCAGCGGGCGCGTGATGTAACATTTATGGAGGGAGATAAGGTTATGTTGAAGGTTTCGCCGATGAAGGGCGTTATGAGATTCGGGAAGAAGGGCAAGCTGAGCCCCAGGTTTATAGGCCCTTTCGAGGTGTTGAGGCGAGTCAGGGAGGTTGCTTATGAGCTCGCTTTACCTCCCGCCTTATCAGGAGTTCATCCGGTTTTTCATGTATCCATGCTCCGGAGATATCATGCCGATTTCTCTCACGTGATTGATTTCAGCACTATACAGTTAGATGAGAATTTAGGCTTCGAGGAGG
>ML259643.1:21989-55172 GCA_005239495.1 Nicotiana undulata | reverse complement strand
TTACTATATTTGACAACGATCGCTTACATTCTTTTAAGGTGTAAATTGAGCGTATCAATAGGTGCCATCACGAACCTTATTGATTTGGGGTCTTGACAAGTTACAAACTTATGGGTAGGTCGGTACCCTCTCCCATTTGATGTTAGATACTCTTAGAGGCTTTGTAGACAGAGGTACATTTTGTACAATATGTCAAAGGCCTTAACGACCCATATGTATTCATGTTTCAAGAACGACGGTTCATTGATACAACATTTTCCCACTTATAGTTATACGTTACGAGTTAAGGCCATGTTGGCCCATGATAGTTACCATGAAAAAAAGAGTTACAGATTGGTTCGCTCGGGGTAGTACGACACCGAGTGCCAGCCACGCCTCCGTAGGTTCAAAGTGGTATTAGAGCATGTTGTGCCCTAGGGAGTCTACAAATCCGTGCCTAGTAGAGTCTCACTTATGGGTATGTTGCGCGCCACATTTTTAAATGAGAGGCTATAGGGAATTTTGGAAATGTTACCCTTCTTTTGTTTCCAGATCGTGCCATAGTGTTGAGTCGTAAGAAGTCAATGTGAAGCTTTCGCTAGATTTTGTATGCACCAGAGGTGCATGTATTACAGTAGAGCTTTAAGGCATAATTTCAACATATGGTGAAAGAAGGTTATGAAAGAAACAGAAGATACGATGCAAATTAAAAGGTAAGTAAGGTAAATGTGAAAAAGATACGACATACTCAAGTACCAAAGGTTGTGAATAGTGGAGAATTCAGATATAGTTTAGGTTTTAGTTTAGTTTACAGAGGAGACGCTAGCAAAAGTTTTGCAAATCTCTAAGAGTTAACATTCGAGGACGAATGTTTCTAAATGGGGGGAGGATGTTACATTCCGTACTTTTCTACGTTGGATTAGTCATAAGATAATTGACATAAGTTCAATGTCAAGACTATTTTTGAGGTTATAAGTATTTATGACTTGATATTTTTGAATAAAATACGGTCCAAGATATGAAACCCCGTATTTATGGACTATTGCTATACCGCATGACCATGATAGTAAAGTATATGAAGTATATTAATGTTTAAGTAAATTGAGTGCTAGAATTAATTATATGTGTAAGTGGTTAAAGGCCCCTTTGTAAGATATATTTTACTACTTCCGAATATGCTTTAAATTATATACATAATACGAGAAAGTTTATAAATGCGAGTTTCTTTATTGTAAAGATAGAAATTATTTTCTCACAAGGAAAAAAGTTTATCTTTTTACTGTTTTGAGAGTTTAAGCGCACAAAAATTTGTACTCTTTATATGAGATTAGAAAAATTAGGAGTGGATAAAATATATATGTATTTTTACATGGATGTGTTAATGAAGTACTAATGTATGTATAAATTTCATATGGTAGCATGACTTATTATTTAAATATTTTAATAGTCAATCAACTTTGTGGATAAGATCAAAGTCCATTTTCTTTAATTTAATGAATGATCCACCTTTAATTTTAGGTTTTAAAGTTTGTTTGTGAGCTTGGAATTCTATTTGGTCTGCTGTTAATTTCTGCTGGATTTCTGTTGTTGAGCTCTTCACGCTTCTCTCCAGGCCGTTCTCGCTGTAACTCTGCTCTTTAGTTGAAGAATTGTTGTTGAGCGGGTTGATTTTTCGGCATGGTTTGTTCTTTCTTTTGGAGATTTATCGGTTTTTCGATTGAAAGTTCGCCGGAGCACCAGACTTTTCAGTATCGGAGCAGCAACAGCCAGCGGATTTGGAAGCGCGTCTAGACATCCCCAACTGTGATCCAGGTTCTATCTTTCTTGAATTGTATTATCATATCTTCTTGCCGGCAATTTTGATTGGATTAATTGATTTTTCTATCATTTTTATTAGTGTTTTAAGCTTAAGGTTTCATATATTCATTTTAGTTATGTGTTTTCATAGGGGTAGTTTCGTAAATGTGGTAGATTCATTGTTTTATTGCCTTCTCGCATTTATGTTCTCATAGTCACTCCGTTGAGTTGTTTTTAGCTCTCGGGTTCGTAGCTTGTAGTCCTTTGTTCCCATTATTGATTATTAGTGGTAGTGTTAACTAATACCTTTTGCGTATATTGGTGGTAGTGAACGATGTGAGAGAAAGGTCATGTCCTTAGGCGGGGGCTGGGGGTGGGGTCCAAGTGTGGGAAGCGGGGTAAGAAAGCCTCTAAGTTGAAAATTGGGTCTTGGAACATTGGGACGTTGACAGAGAAGTCTATAGAGTTAGATAAGATTCTTCAGAAGAGGAAGATTAACATAACGTGTGTTCAGGAGACTATATGGAAGGGTACTAGGGCACGAGATGTAGACGGGTTTAAACTATGGTACTCAGGGAGCGCTGGGGGCAATAACGGGGTAGGTATTTTAGTAGACAGGGACCTCAGGGAGCTCGTGGTTGAGGTTAGGAGGGTAAATGATAGGTTGATGAGTATTAAGTTGGTACTTGGTGGGTTTACTATAAACGTGATTAGTGCATACGCTCCTCATGTATGTTTGAATCAGGGGGTCAAGAAGCAATTTAGGGACGATTTGGACGAGATGATGTGTAGTATCCCACACACAGAGAAGTTGTTCATTGGCAGAGATTTCAATGGTCATATTGGGGCTAGTTCTAGGGGTTATGATGATGTGCATGACGGGTACGATTTTGGGGATAGGAACGAGGGAGGTAATTCACTGTTGGAGGTTGCTAGAGCTTTTGATTTTGTTATAGCTAACTCGAGTTTCCCGAAGAGGGAAGCGCTTCTGGTCACTTTATCAAATTCAATGGGAAAGACTCAGATTGATTATCTTCTCTGCAGGAAATGCGATAAAGGTCTGTGCACTGACTGCAAGGTCATCCCGAGTGAGAACCTCACGACTCTGCATAGGCTCCTAGTTATTAACATGGAGATCAATAGGAGTAGGAGGAAGAGGGCGGGGTGCAGACAACCTAAGTTTAAGTGGGGTAACTTGACCAAGGACAAAGCCCAAGAGTTAGGGGAGAAGTTGTTGGCTATAAGTCATCGTGTCACGATTTTGTTACAGACTTATGGATAGGGCGGTACCTTGCCCTATTTGATGTTAGATACTCTTAAAGGCTTTGTAAACAGAGGTTCATTTTTTAAAGTATGTCAAAGGCCTTAACGGACCATATGTATTCATGTTTCAAGAACAACGGTTCACTGATACAATGTTTTCCCACTCATAGTTATACGTTATGAGTTGTGTCCATGTTGGCTCATGATAGTTACAATGAAAAAAAAGAGTTACAGATTGGTTCGCTCGGGCCCGTACGGCACTGAGTGCCAGCCATGCCTCCCTAGGTTCGGGGCGTGACAAAGTGGTATCAGAGTGGTCCGTGCCCTAGGGTGTCTACAAAGCCGTGCCTAGTAGAGTCTCACCTATTGGTGTGTTGCGCGCCACATTTTTAAATGAGAGGCTATAGGGCATTTTGCAAATGTTACCCTTATTTTGTTTCCAGATCGTGCCATAGTGCTGAGTCGTAAGAAGTCAATGTGAAGCTTTTGCTAGATTTTGTATACACCAGAGGTGCAAGTATTACAGTAGAGCTTTAAGGAATAATTTCCACCTATGTTGAAGGAAGGTTATGAAAGAAGTAGAAGATACGATGCGAGATTAAAAGGTAAGTAAGGTAAATGTGAAAAAGATACGACATACCTAATTACCAAAGGTTGTGAATAGTCGAGACTTCAGATATAGTTTGGGTTTTAGTTTATTTTATAGAGGAGACGCAAGCAAAAATATTGTTAATCTATAAGAGTTAAGATTCGAGGACGAATGTTTCTAAAGGGGGAAGGATGTTACATTCCGTACTTTTCTACGTTGGATTTGTCATAAGATAATTGACATAAGTTCAATGTCAAGACTATTTTTGAGGTTATAAGTGTTTAACAAAGAATTAGATTCTCTGCCAAATCTATTTTAAGAAGTACTCGGGTTTCGGATAATAGTAAAGATGCGTAAAAGTAAGTGTATTTGAATAGTGTTTCGAATGTGTCCTTACAAGTTATATTTTACTCCCCTTTATAGGGAATTTCTTAATAACACGTCTACTCTTCTTAATGATTAAGCATTAATGGCTAATAATGGCATTAATGTAAAGTTATAATGGTTAATTGTAACTGTTGCGTGAAGATTATGTAACGTTTGACCCATTGATTGAAGATCAACGAATCTGCCCTTTACTCTGCCTTAATTCATTCTGATCGTGTCTCTTCATCTCCTCAATTTAATTGAGGTTCCCATATCTAATTACCTCATAAGTATGTCGTTCCATTCCTATTTATCACGTACCTCTTCGTAAAGTCTCGTCCAGTTGTTATGTTTTTATTGCTCCACATGGACTGCTCGGTCATTATAATTTAGTACACGTGTGAAGCTTATTTTTACCAATACAAATTGTACCCCCACTTACCATTTATTTATTAATTAAATATTTGGTAAGTGGATACTCATTTATACGTCGCTTGTCACTTCCATTAAATGCTCGTGCCATGTGGCATTATCGGATTTGTTCTGTAATTATTTAGCTCCTTTTAGGTCTTTTTGTGGGTGCATCAGTCACGAAGTGAAAGTTTCAATTATGACTTTCACATCACATTTTTTCCCATTTTTCGACAGTCGCCTTTGTGTATAAATACCCATTTTCCTTCCTTTGCTTTCACGAAAAACTTCTAACATTCTTTCTTTATTTGTAAATTCTTCATTCTAGTAAACATGTGTTCTTCAAACCAGCAGTCAGAAAAGGTCATTATTGTAGACGAATTGACTCCTTCTTACGCTCCAACACGGACTAGGAGGGGTGGTAGACTTAGGAGCTTAAGTTCTACACCTTCAAGGGGGTCTTCTTCTTCTCATATTACTCCTCGTCCATCTTCTAGGTCTAATGTTTCTTTATCTTCTTCGAGGGCTAGGGCTTCTAGATCTTCATCAAAGTGTAGAGAGCACAATTAACCACTTCGTGAGCCGAGAGTCGATGAGATTGTTCCTGTCGTGCATTCTTTTTCCAATGATAGTGAGGCCATGAGTAACAACTTTATTCCATGTCATCAAAGGATAGTGCAGACCTCTATCCTACCCAAATAACATAGGGTTTAGTATCCCTCGTACGCAGAGATTGTTGTTGGAAGTCTGAGTTTCCAGTTGTAGTTCCTAATGATAACCAAAGAATAACCTCTTATATAACTGGGTATTCTTATGTCTATACTTATCCCTTCACAATAGGATTCAAGCCTCCCGTCGACCCTGTTAACATTGAATTTTGTCGATTCTTCAATGTTTGCTTGTGACAAGTCGGTTCTCTTGTTTGGAGGGTAGTTGCGTGCCTTAGGTATTTGGCAAATTTAGCTAATGTCCCCTTTACTTTTCATTATCTTATTCACCTCTATTTCCCGATGCTATTCGGCCAAGGAGTTTTTACTCTTGCGGCGAGGAGTAAATGGGTGTTACTTATTCCGGATGATAACAAGGATAGAGGGTGGTATGCTCGGTATGTTACGGTTCCTACTACAGGTTTAGTAGGTGAAGAAAATCCTTCCCTGAGAAGTGGAAGTTTGCACGTGAGTACAGTTTTGCTCACTTTCCTTTTTTATGTTTTTGATAAACTATCAGTATCGTGACTGTTTGTTTTTCTTTTGCAGCAACAATGGGAACCGTCAAGAATGTCTCCAATTTTCGTGATTGGGTAGAAAAATTGATGTTGATCGCTCCTTTAGAAGACCGTTCTTGGAAGTACCTCTCTTCGAGGTTTTGTTGGAAGGTGAAAACCCATGGTAAGTGAGGGATTTTTTATACTTCTTCCCTTTTTGAAATTTATATGATCCCCTTCATTTTGTAGGGTTTTTTGCTCGTGGAATTTCTGTTGCGGCCATGTCCGCTTAAAAGTTGTCCCTGGCTAGGGCTCAGGAAATCATTATCAGTTCCTCCTCGTCGAAAAGGAAGGCAAGTGGGTCCCGCACCTTGGAGGATGAAGAGGAAGATGAGGGTTTGCTGATTCATAGGTCGCCAAGGAAGAGAGTCATTTTTTACGACGAATCTGCGCCTGTTGTTGATCCTCCCGTACCTGAATCAGAACTTTCCGCTCCTGAAGATGAAACTCACTCTCCTGTTCATGAGTCCATTGATCATCTGTTTCAACAAGGTTTTGGTACAGTTTCTGATGAAGCTCCTCTTTCTATTTTCCCTCTATCTACTCCTGCGAACTTTCGTTTATGGCTCCCCTTTCTATTTCTGCTCCTCAGCCTACTCCGCCCGTGGCTCCTTCACCCGCCCCTACTTCCATGCATTTTGTTATAGAATTAGGTTCTTCCAGCATGGGGGTGATGAAGCAAGTAACAATTGAGGTTCCTGCGGGGGGTAGCCTCTTGAAAAAGTCGGGCCAGGCTGATTTATAGTTAAAGCCCTTGATAGGCCCGGTTAAGAAGTCTAAGCTGGAAAGTCACAACTCTTTAACTTGGATGAACGAGATTGTGCACTCGTCCCTAAAGGTAAAATTTGTTCCTTCTTCATATGTATATATATTACCGTATCTAACTTATTAATTCATGTAGATCAATCTTATAGGCACATAATTGATGAAGAGTGTCATTCAAATGGAGCAATCAGCAAATGACTTCCATACCGAGGCTGACAATCGAAAGAGGAGTACGAGAGTCTACAACTTTATTTGGAGGCAATGAAGGATGAGAAATGTACCTTGGAGCAGCGGATTAGATTTATTACAGCGGAACTGGCCATAGAGAAGGCATGATCAATCAAGGCAGGTAAGGATAAAAACATCTTGGAGTCTTCATTTGCGGAGCAGCTTTCTCATGCCATTGAGGAGATAAGGAGCCTGAAGACTTTGTTAGATCAAAAGAAGACTTACTCTGGTGAACTAGTGCAATTGCTTACCCAAACTCAAGAAGACCTCCTTAAATCTTCAGATAAGGTCCTGTTTCTGGGAAGATCCCTTGCTCTTTTGCAAGATTTTCAAGCTGTTGTTGTGGCTGAGAGAGATGAGATAAGAACCAAATATTACCAATGGGAGAAATACTATGAGGCTCTTGAAGACAAAGCAGTTGTCGATGTTAGTGTTTAACCAACGAATTAGATTCTTTGCCAAAGCTATTTTAAGAAGAACACGGGTTTCTGATAACCAAAGAATAAGCTGGTAATTTTAAGTAAATTTTTAATTGGAAAGCAGTAAGATGCACAGAAAGTAAGTATATTGACATAGTAGTTCGAATGTCCCCTTAAAAGTTATATCTTACTCCCTTATATAGGGAAATTCTTAATATAATGTCTGCAATGTTCAGTAATTGAGCATTAATGACTAATAATGACATTAATGTAATGTTACAATGATTAACCGCAACTGTTGCGTGAAGGTTATGTAACATTTTTCTCATTAATTGAAGATCTCCGAATCTGCCCTTTATTCTACCTAGATTCATCCAGCCCGTGCCTCTTCATCTTCTCAATTAGGTTAAGATTCTCGTATCTGATTATTCTGCGGGTATGCTATTCCGTGCCTCTTTTCCTCGTACCTCTTCATGAAGTTTAATCCAGTTGTCACGTTTTCATTGTTCCACATAGATTGCTGAGTCATCACAATTATTACACGTGTGAAGCTATTTTTTACCAATACAGATAGTCCCCCCACTTACCATTTATTTATCGATTAATACTTGGTAAGTGGATACTCATTTATGGCGGGAATATTTTGCCGCCGCTTCACTCGTTAATGAGTGGTGATTTTACCACTCGTTTTAGCCTTTTTCGTTAGATTTTGCATCCTTCAATGATAACATGAGGTCTTATATAGTGTCTATTGCTCGAATTTTGGGGAAATGATGCCATGAAGTGATTGGCGTTGATTTGAAGTGGAGTTGAGCACAAATTGGTGAAAAAAGCACAAAAACCTCCAGTGATTCCGCACCTGCGGATGTTTGGTCGTTGGTGCGACATAGCACCTAGGGAAGTTTTAACATATCTTCGGATGTTTGGTCGCTGGTGCGACATCGCACCTGCGGAAGGTAGAACGCACCTGCGATGAAGGCTCAATTGTACACAAGCCGCACCTGCGAAGTGGTTTCCGCACCTGCGGAATCGCATGTGCGGTATTTTGTCCGCATCTGCGGAAAATGTTCAATTCTCTTGGAATCGCATTTGCAATGTGGTTTTCTCTTCTACGGACCTGCACCTGTGAGAATTTGTCCGCAAGTGCGGTCAACGTGGCATCAGACCTGGACAGTTTTGTAATATCACATTTTCCCAATCCCAATCGCAAACCCACATATACTCGACCTAGCAGATATTTTCTGTATCTTTGGCATTGTTTAAGATTATTTTCAGTAGAGAAGAGTAGAGAAAACAAGTATTGAATCTAGGGTTTTCACACACACTTGGGTTTTGAAGATTTTAAGCTTGTGGTTAAGGATTTCTTACCCATTTATGTTTATTTATTCATTTCCTTGCTTTGTACTGAATATTTAAGTGTGTAGTATTTATTTCCAACACTTGAATCTTCTTTATGGAAATATTCATATTTAAAGTGTGGATTAAATACCTTGTTGTGCTTATGTATTGAATGATTTTTAGTTATTTATGAAGTGAGTTATTGTTTATTTAATTTTTCTTGTTATTTAATGTTTCCAAAGGGATTAGCTAACCCTAGGACTCACCCATTAACTCCGAATTAATTTTGGAAAAGATAATTTGGGGTTGGGAAAGATTAATTAACAAGAACTTGAGGTTTTAACCCTCATTTTATATATTCTACCTAGGAATAGGATTGAACTACTTGTAGCCATATACGGGTGTGCTTACTCTCTTAATTGGGTTAGGATTAATTCAATTAGGAAGTCTTGTTAGTCTTCGGAAGAAGCTAATTAAGAATTATTATCCGTGGCTAACATAAACTTGCTCATATTTGTAAAATAATGAATTTATTGGATCGTTACTTGAGTGTAATACCCGATGCATTCATACTTGTAGCCATTGATCATTTTACTTGCTTTCTAGGTTTGTTAAAATATTTTCATTTAGTTATAAATATTTTCCAATAAAAAATCTAAGTGTTTGGCATTGCGCGATAAGTGATAATTCTCTTACATTCCTAATCGCCTATATATTGTTCTCTGTGGGATTCAACTCCAATCTAGTTGGGTTATTATATTTTACATCGATCGCTTACACTATTATAAGGTGTAATTTGAGCATATCAAATTTTGGCGCCGTTGCCGAGGAACAATTTGGCGTAATTTAGATTATTTGAGAAATAAGCATAAGGGCTTTGGTCCAAACTTGTGAATATTTGTGTAATTCTATTTCTTACCTTGTTCTATTTTTCTTGTTTGTTTCTTGTTTATTTTCTTAATTTTTGATAATAAAAAAATGGCATCATATAACGAAAATTGGTCGGATGGTAGTTGTTCATACTTTGATGACCCTTGTCCTTATTGTGACGGACCACACTCGTGGCAAAATTTTTTAAATTCTCCCGGGGGTTGATTGTGCACACAATCTAAAACCCATGAGTGGAGTATTTGTGATAGGTGTGGTTGCCAAAATGGTCATTGGTATGATTGTGTTTATTTGTCCGTCCCTTCCCCAAACCCCCGCTATGATGATTCTACTTTTTGTGATGAAAACTTTAGGGGTGAGGAAGTGGAGGAACATTTAGCATGGCCAAAGTGGAGAGTTCAAGCTCATGTTGGAGTGCTTACTTGAAGAAGGAAACAAAGAGCAAAGTGCCTTGGAAGAGCTTTTGGAGAATAGTCTCCAAAATAAATTGGAACTTGAAAGGTTGCACTCACAAATGGATGAGATGATTGAAGCTTCAAGGGTTCAAAAAGCCTTGGAGGTGAGTGATAGCCAAGAACCTTCCTTGGAGGTTGAAGTTGAAAATTGTTCCTTGGGACTTGAACAAAATCAAGAAGAACTCTCAAATGCTCAAAATGAGAATATGATGCTCAAGTTGGAGGCCATTCTTGAAAATAAGCAAAAGCACAACTTTGCACTCGAGGAATTGAAGCATGAAGTGACTCAAAAGTATGAGCATATCCGCACTTTGGAGAATCAAATAAAATATTTAATGGAGGCTCATTATGCCTCTCAATTTGAAAGTGTGGAAGGAAGCCAAGAAGAGTCCAATTCCGAGGAAGAAAGTGAGCTTTACTTTGAGAAATCAAGACTTGAACATTTGCCAACCGACTCCATGAGTGTTCGTGATGCCAAGAAAAATATGGAGCTAGAGTCAACTGGGGTAATTATAAATGTTGTTGAAATTGACTCTAATCCGGGGGAAGAAGAGGATGTCAAAATCCGAGAAAAATTGCAAGTTGGAGGTTTGAAGTCGCATTCCAAGCATTTTTCAACATCGGAATTGTGTGGTGATATGGAAGTTGAGCTACACGAATCAATGGAGGATTGCAATGAGGAAAAATTCATACGATACATCTTACAACTTGAGGAAACAAGAAAGCAAAATGACATACCTCACATGAAAGCCAAGAAATACAAAATGAAGAATTTAAGGCTTGTCTTGATCATCTACTTACCACCCCCACCGCCCGTGGTTGCAAGCTTGATTCCAAGCTAGGTGCCCAATTAATATCATGCAAGTGGCGAGATAAGTTGTAAAGTGACTTGCGTCGTGCCAGGACGTTAAATGCGGCGCTTGGTGGGAGGTAACCCATCGTTTTAAAAAAATTTGGTCATTTTTAAAATTTTCCTTTTTAGAATAGCTTAGTATATTATTTTGCACTAATCTGCCAAGTTTCAGATGTTTTGGAGCTAAGTTGTGAATTTGTGAGCGCTGGAATGTGCCAAAATGGTAGCTGCCCAAAAATGTCTTGCTGGACCCAGGAATTTTCGCACCTACGGTCAGACAACCCGCTTGTGCGCTTTCGTAGAAGAGGTTTTAAAAGCATAGGTGCGGGATCTCTCGCAGGTGCGGTTAAGTTACCGCAGAAGCGGTACCGCAAAAGCAGCTACGTGGTCGCAGGTGCGAATGTCTTGCAAGTAAAACCCCTCACTCTCATTTCATCAGGTAAGTTTCAAATTATTTTCATGCAAATATCAAAATCCCCAATCTTTCATCAGCTTTGTTTGTTTTCCTCGTCTGCTCTCAAACCTTCAATGGCCGTTTTTTTAGTATTTATTTTGTTTCCTACAACCCCTCTGATTTAGGGTCGTATTAGGGTGAGGATCTGGTTGAGAGTAGATTATGTGTGCTGGCTTCCATGAAGCAACAATTGTGGGGAAATTCTGAGTACCCATTTCATGTGAAGAAGTAAATTTTAACTGCCCACAATGTGTTCGGCAAATCGTGCAAACGTAGATTGTGTTTTAAGTACCTAAAACCTAGAATTAATAAAGTCAAAGGTCCATTTGGTACCCTAATTTGGAAGTCTTGAGTACAAATTAGGTGTTAAAATTCATGTTCCAAGTGCAAAATTGTGAAATATTTCTGGGCACTGAACCCTTGGACGAACACCACATATGCGAAAAACTTTCCGCAGGTGCGACCCCTGATCCACTGAACATTTTGCGCAGGTGCGTCCTGATTTCTGCAGATGCGCAACAGCACCTACGACTCTTTGACCGCAGGTGCGGAAACTGGGCAGAATACATATTCTAGTAGCTTTGCAAATGGCCCTTCCCGAGCCCGTTCGACTTGGTTCTTTGGCCTAATTGCAGTATTTTAATATTCTTAACAAGATTCTACTGCTTGACTAACTTTGTTTTGATTTTTTATTGGTACTTTGAGCTAAAAATGGACCCGAACACGAACATAAAAGCTCCGGACACCCATGAAATTTAGGAGGATGTTGGGGAACGATTTGACGATTACCGGTTCATGTCTGTTGACTGTCAACGCCTGTATTATGACAACCTCCTCACCAGGAAATTAGTTCTTGAAAAAGGGATCGCTGAGGATAAATTGGCCGAGTCGCTCCCGGATATCTATGACCGCTTGCAATTTTCCGTATGATCATGCTTCATTCCAACTCCTTGCAAGGTCAACGAGGAGTGGTTTCGCGAGTTCTACGCAAACCTCAAGCGTACAAACTTTTCCGACCCACAACTCATCATTAGAGGATAAAACAGTGAAGTTCGGGGGTGAAGAAATTTATGATACCCTCGGGATTCCGAACCATCCAATTGAGCCACTACAAGAGAAAGACCACTACGACAATGTGGAAAGGCTTGTTTCCAAGTTATATCCTGACAGCGTCAGAGTAAAGTTGGCAAATAAAAGAAAGGGCTTGAAGTCAATCGACTTCACAGCCAAGGCTAAGGTATTGCTTTATATCTTGTGCAACAGGGTGTGTCCTAGTGGAAATGTCTCAAACGTGCCTTATACCAGAGCCCTAATCATTGCTTACCTTCCTGATGGCATCCCAGTCAATGTGGGCTATTATATTCTGAGGGAGCTGCAACACTATTTGCTTGACAGTAGCACAGGGTAGATGTTTCCTTCCTTGATCACTGAGTTGTGCAGGCGGGCAGAGGTCGTGGAGCGCAACACTGATCACTGGCTGCCCGCCGAAAAACCCTTCCACCCGTTAAGAGTCAAGGTTGAGGGTGGCGCAATAAAAAGCAAAAAGAAGAAGGTAACCACCACTACTGCCGGATCCGGATCCTCCTCGTAGACTGCCCCAGCTGAGGGACCTTTCGAGCAGATGAACTCCCAGTTTGTAGTCCTACGAGATCTAGTGTCCAAGCTCCCCAGTGGGTCTTCCCACTCCCAACCTCCGCCTGATTATTGCTCCAGAGCTGAGATGCAGCAGTACTTTGATGCTTAGGGTAAGATGGAAGCATCTATTACCCAGTTGGATACCGCCTACACCAGCTTGGCCAAGGCACATGTTGACCTTAATGAGGCCTTTGACAAGGAAAAAGAGAAAAATAAAAAGAAAGGAAAACACCTTATAAAAGTGTATCTTGATGTTATTAGCAGTAGTTGCTTTTATTTTAGTTTTTAGCTTTTTATTAGTAGCTTTTTTCTTTAATATTTTTTTATTTCCTTAATAATACTTCCTTGGGTTTTCTTCATGCTACGGTTCTTTCCCAAGGAATATTTTTGAAGTGAACCTGTGACTTTTCCCGATGATAGATAGTGTGACAAATTTCATAAGTGAATTAGTCTTGTTTTGCTAGGAGGAAACTTTTGGATTATTTTGTACTAACCAAATTAGCCTCTTGTATGTGAAATGTGAATTAACAATACCCCTTCAAAATTTGGTTTTGAATTAAAACAAGCAAGTTGCATGGTGAAAATAATTATTGTGAGAAGTATAGTGACTATTTGCCCACTAGTTTGAGAAATATTGCTCTAGACTCCTATTTGAAAGTGAAATCGATCCGTCTTGATTAATTCATGTACCATGTGTGTTAGTGTTGTATAAATAAATCTTGTGTTTACTTCTATCATCTAGAACTTTCTCGGTTTGTCTTTCAATGCTAATGATAACTACGTTTGGTTGGAGAAATGACCTTAGGCATTCTTTGTATTATTTGAAAAACCCCTTTAACCTTTTGAGCCACCCTTTGTATAGATATCATCAGTAGTTACCCCATTTGATCCTTTAACCTTTTCTTTGGCCACCTCATTGCAAACCTTTCCCCTTTTATAAAATAATTGTTTTTGTTGAACCCGTCCCTCCTTGAATATTGAGAATAAGGCAAAATGCCTACGTTGGGGGTGTGGTGTCAAAGTGGAAAGTGGAAAGGTTGTACATTGAGTGTAGGATATTTACCTCAAAATACTCACTTAAAATTACTCAAGATCCAAAAGAAAAATATAAAAACAAAGGAGAAAAAAAGGAAATGGAAAAGAGATATATGTATATATATAAATATGGAGATTTGAAGAAAATTATAGAGGTATTTAAGGCGGTTCTATGTTCGTAACTATATGCCAATGAGGGCTATGTGGTTTCAAAAGAAACAAAGTGCAACAAGAAAGAAAAATGTGAGTAGTGTTCAAGGAGGGTGTAGTCACTTATATCCTAACTGTTTATCCGAACCTTCCCTAAACCTACATTACAAGCTTAAAAAGCCCTTATAGGATCTTCAACCGAATGTTCATGAATTGGCGGTGAATTAAAATAAGGGCAATTTAAGGACCCGACCGGTCGTTTTGAGCTCTAGTGCGTCGTTCAGCGGTTTGAAGTCACGAACAACTTCATTTCAGGTATTATGACTTGTGCCTATGGTCGGATTTCAAATTCTGGAGGTTCGGAGGCAAATTGAAAAGGAAATTCTCATTTGGAAGCCTTAAGTTGGAAGGATTGACTAAGATTGGAATTATGAGTAACGACCTCCGAATCAGGATCTGAAGGTTCCAGCAGGTTTCTATGATGATTTTAGACTGGGGTGTATGTACAAATCGGGTTTGGACAACCCGGGAGCGTTTCAGCGTATATTGTGGAAGTCAGCATTTTTAAAGGAATTTCCTAAGTTTGGCTTGAAGCGCATTTTAGTGATATTGATTTCCGTTTGGGATTACGAGGCTAGGAATAGCTTCGTATGGTGATTCTGGAGTTGGAAGCGCGATCGGAAGTGAATTCGGATGTCCGTAGGTTATTTTGAAGTCATTTGGCAAAAGATAGAAATTTGAAATGTAACGACCCGACTGGTTGTTTTGCGAATTAGGACCTCGTTCCCCTAAATGAGACTTCCCATAGCAGCTTCTTATGTTTATGACTTGCGGGGATGGGTGGTTCGGGATTTGGAAGTGTTTAGAGTGCTATAGGAACACTTGGTTTCTTAAGGTTGGCCTTTTTGGCCAAGTTTGACTTCGGTCAACATTTTTAGCAACGAACCTCATAATCGAGTTCCAACAGTTTCAGTAGCTTCGTATGATGATTCGGACTTGGGCGTATGTTCGGAACGGGTTTTCGATATCCCGGGAGCATTTCGGCGCCCAATATGGAAATAAGGATTTCCTCAAGTTTGAAATTTGGTTTGGAACGTGATTTTATGTTATCGAGGACCGAACGGAATTTCGAGATTGGGAATAGTCCCTTTATGTCATTTATGACCTACCTGCAAAATTTGGTGTCATTCCGAGTAGTATAGGTTGATTCGGCGCATTGTCATCGAATTCTAGAACTTGAAGTTCAAAGTTTGATTCAATTTGGTTTTGGGGTCGAATTCTTAGTTTTGTTGTTGTTGTTCACGTTCCGGAAATTTGAGCGATTCCATATCATGAATACAGACTTGCCAGTGACTTTGGACGGGGTCTCGAGGGGCTCGGGTGAGTTTTGGACCCCCGGGAGCTAAGTTCAATAAACCAGAAATTTCACTGTCTGGTTTCCTCCTTCGCGATCGCGGAAGGGTGGCCGCGTTCGCGAAGAAGGAGTTAGGATGGGCTGCTGAATGCTCTATGCGTTCGCGAAGCCCTCTCCACGTTCGCGATGGGTTGGATCCCAGACCTTCGCGATCGCACCCTCGTCTTCGCGTTCGCATAGGTGTAGGACGGGACCAGGCCCGTTTGTTCTTCGCGTCCGCATGATATCCACCGCGTTCTTGGAGGTCTAGCCCGTCTAGCCTTCACGATCGCGGGCCCCCTTTCGCGTTCGCATAGGTGTAGGACGGGACCAGGCCCGTTTGTTCTTCGCGTCCGCATGATATCCACCGCGTTCTTGGAGGTCTAGCCCGTCTAGCCTTCACGATCGCGGGCCCCCTTTCGCGTTCGCATAGAAGGGCCTCAAGGGCCTCGGCTATTGGCATTCGCGATCGCGGGCCCCCTTTCGCGTTCGCACAGAAGGACCTCAGGGGCCTGGGCCATTGGCCTTCGCGATCGCAAGCCCCTTGTCGCGATCACGATGAAGGGGCTGCTGGACAATGTATTTTTATAGCGGCATTTAATTCATTTCTTGAAAACTTCTTCTTCTTCCTTGGGTATTTTTGAGCTTTCAAGATGGGAAAATGACCTAGTATTGGAGGTAAGTACTTTCTATCATAAACTTGGTTTAATACTTAGATTACTAGTTAAATTAACTACTAAATTAGTGAAAAATCAAGAATTGGGTAGAAACCGAGGGTTCTTGAGGGAATTGGTGAATTACTCATTTGATGCCATGAATTCAAGTAGAAACCGTATATTAATGATCCTTAAGATATGGGTGAGTGATTTCTTCGAGAATTTTCAAAATTCGATTGTGTAGGCCCGAGGTTGAATTTTGGCAATTCTTCAAGAATGTTGAATTTTTGAATAAATAGGATAATTTCCCTACCTTGAGCATGAATTGATGTCATTGTACCATATTTGGCTAGTTGCGAGTCCCCGGGTGTAGAGTTCGGAGCTTCGGGCGCATCCTCTGTTCGAGAGGCAGATTCGACACGAGGTGAGTCTCCTTTCTAACCTTGTAAGAGGGAATTGTCCCCATAGGTGTTCTATATGTTTTGTGTAATGTGTTTTGGGGGCTACGTGCGTACAAAGTGACGAGAGTCCGTACGTAGCGACTATTATGCCATGTCGGGTAGCTTTAGGGCTCACAAGCATGCTTATATGTGACTTATATGTATCTTTAGGCGTACTTTGAGTTGTTTATTATCCTTGAACTAGCATGAAAATTATGGAAAGATTGTCTCTACAGTTCCAGTGAGTTAATTGTTGTTACAAGAATAGCCTCTATTGAGCTTATTGATAAATTCGGTATACATATATATATATATACATATGAGTCAGCACCCGAGTAACATGTATGGTTCGCGATCGGGGGAAGCTATATGATAATTCGGTAAATGTGTCAGCACCCGAGTCGCAGGTATGATTCGCGAACAGGGGAAGCTTTATGATAATTCTTTATAAGTGTGTCAGAACCCAACTTGCACGTATGATTCGCGAGCAGGGGAAGCTTTACGACTATTCAGTGCTTAGATGTTTCCTTTACGACTCCGGCCGGTTGTCTTATTCCTGTGTGCGCATGACTATTTTGTATTGTTTCAGTTACATTGATTTGACAAACAGTTGAGGAAAAGAAAGCGGAAATTTGTTATTTACTTCCAGCATTTACTTGGATTTTCTGTGTTTTATACATACTTGTTGTTTACTGCTCCACGTGCCTACTATCTTCGTTACATCCTGTTATATTATAATATTGGACCTCAGTGAGTGTCAAGTCGACCTCTAGTCACTACTTCTTCGAGATTAGACGGGATACTCACTGGGTACATATTTATTTATGTACTCATGATGCACTTTTGTACTTACTGTACAGGTTCTGAGGCTGGTGCATCTGGTTATCAGACCGGGGCTAGATATTGACTGTAGCGGACCTGACTTCACGGTGAGCTGCTTCTCTTGGCGATCCTCAGGCAGCACCATGGAGTTTCTTTTGCTTTTGTTCCCGTCTACTTAATTCAGACAGCGGGATTGTATATTCTATCTTTTGTATATCCAGTTAGTATGCCTGTGATACTTGTGACACTAGTTCCTGGCACACACATAGTGATTGTGTAGATTATGTCCGTACATACATGTATATTGTGGACCCACACCTTATTATAACTGCCTTTGTTTAAAACTGGTTAATTATCATTCGATATTATGATTTCAACTTATAACTTGGTATATAATGATGTAATTAATCGGATAAGGCAGAACCCTTAGTGAAATGTAGTGTTGGCTTGCCTGACCCCGCCGTTGGGCGCCATCATGACCTGAGTTAGGATTTTTTGTCGTGACAAGGTGGTATCAGAGCTCTAGGTTCACGTAAGTCTCACGAGTCACGGGCAGTCCCAGTAGAGTCTTGCGGATCGGTACGGAGACGTCTATACTTATCTTCAAGATGCTATAGGGTGTTAGGAAACCTCTTTTTACACATATTCTATCGTGCAATCGATGATGTACTCAAACTTATTCTTCTATTCTCTCACAAATGGTGAGGACGCGCGCATCCGATGTTCCTGATCCGGGAGATGCCGCTACCTCCGCCGCCCATGGTCGTGGTCGAGGCAGGGGGAGGGCACCGACTCGAGGCAGGAGACGAGGGCATCCCAAAGCTATTCCAGTTACACCACCAGAGGACCCTATCCTAGAGGAGCAGGATGGGGTGCCTCCAGTAGCTCTTGCTCCAGGGGACTTTACGACGGCGCCGGCTTCCAAGAGGTCATGGGCCGTATGATGAGATTCATGGACACCATGTCCTAGGCTGGTCTATTCCCAGCAGATCCTGCCACTTCTCAGGCGGGGAGGGGGAGTCCATACCCCTACCGCTCAGGCCGCAGGACAAGCAGCAGCAGTACACCATACCCCGGCTACACCGCCCGTGGGTGGGGTCCAGCCTGTAGCAGCAGCACTAGAGCCCAAACCAGCTGCAGAGGGAGATCAACAGAAGATGTTGGACATGTGGACTCGATTGCGCCCTCTAGTCTTCGGAGGTGAGCGAGGCGAGGATGCCCAGGACTTCATTGATAGGTGCAGGGACAAACTGCACAACATGAGGATCCTAGAGTCCCATGGAGTGGATTTCACAACATTTCAGTTAGAGGGCAGATCTCGCAGGTGGTGGCAGTCTTACATACTCAGCAGGCTAGCATATTCTCCTCCTATCACTTGGGATCAGTTCACACAAATGTTCTTGGACATATATATTCCACCCTCTGAGAGGGAAGAGTTGAGGGCGCCAGTTCGAGCAGCTAGAGCAGGGGTAGATGTCAATGACGGATTATGAGGCCAGATTTTCAGAGCTATCACGCCATGCACTTATGATACTGCCTACTGATGCTGAGATAGTGCGGAGATTTGTGGCTAGGTTGCATCCAAACATTAGAGCAACCATGTCTAGAGAGGTGGAGATGGGTACTCCTTATCAGCTCGTGGTAGAGATTTCTTGCAGGATCGAGGGTTACCGGTTGAGGATCAGGGAGTAGGTTAAGCAGGACAAGAGGGCGAGGTTCTCCGGTGATTTCAGGGATGCCCCAGTTAGGAGCAGAGGTCAGTTTGGGGGTGGTCAGCCCAGTAGGCCTTCATATTTAGCACCTCTACCACCTCCCCGAGGTGTTCCAGTGAGGCCTCAAATCAGTGCCATGCCAGAGCGCTCCTACGTCCTACGGCCATCCAGAGTTCACCAAGTGGTTACTCGAGTCTCCAGAGATCCTACGGTTCTTATTTCAGTGCTATTCCAGAGGGTTCACACTGCTCTCCGGCCATTCATAATGCCTCTTCTTCGTGACAGCATGATAGGCCGCCTATGAGGTGTTATGAGTGTGGATATTTAGGCCATGTGAGGAGGTATTGTCCCAGGTATCGGGGCAAGACAGTGCATCAAGGTTATAAGCCTATGAGTTCAGCACCAACAATCCGGCCACCTAGAGGTAGAGGACAGGTCGACAGGGGTCGTCCTAGAGGGGGAGGCCAGTCAGGAAGGGGTCAGCCAGATCTTGTTCACTCTAGGGGAGCTCAGTCTTCAGGTGCTACAGCCAGATTTTATGCCATTCTGACCAGAACGGATGCAGTGGCCTCAGACGCCATGATCATAGGTATTATCTTAGTATGTGGTAGAGAGGCTTCAGTACTATTTGGTCCAGGATCCACCTATTCACATGTTTCAGTACTATTTACTCATTTTCTGGATGTTCCTCGTGAGTCCTTGGGTCCTCCCATATATGTTTCCACTCCTGTGGTTGATTCTGTGGTGGTAGCCCGGGTCTACCAGTCTTGTGTGCTTACTTTCTGTGCGTTCGAGACTAGAGCGGACCTGTTATTGCTCGACATGGTTGATTTCGATGTTATTCTAGGCATGGATTGGCTGTCTCCTTATCATGCCGTACTGGATTGCCATGCCAAGACAGTTACTTTAGCCATGCCTGAGTCGCCTAGGTTGGAGTGGAGGGGTTCTTCAGTTAGTGCATCCAGCCGGGTTATTTCCTTCATGAAGGCTCGACATATGTCGAGACGGGTTGTTTGGCTTACCTTGCTTATGTGCGGGACACCACCGCTGAGTCCCCGACTATTGATTCAGTGCCAGTTGTTCGAGAGTTTGCCGATGTATTTCCTTCAGACCTTCCAGGCATGCCTCCAGATCGTGATATCGACTTCTGCATTGATTTAGCTCTAGATACTCAGCCTATTTCCATTCCCCCGTACCGTATGGCTCCTAAGGAGTTGAAGGAGTTGAAGGAGCAGCTCGAGGAGTTGTTGGCTAAGGGATTCATCAGGCCGAGTGTGTCGCCGTGGGGTGCTCCAGTCCTATTTGTGAAGAAGAAGGATGGGTCTATGCGGATGTGTATTTATTACCGCTAGTTGACTAAGGTGACCATTAAGAACAAGTATCCTCTTCCGCGCATCGATGATTTGTTTGACCAGCTGCAGGGTGCCCATGTGTTTTCTAAGATTGACTTGAGATCAGGTTATCATCAGTTGAATATTCGGGCCTCAGATGTTCCGAAGACTGCATTTCGTACCAGATATGATCATTATGAGTTCCTGGTGATTTCTTTTGGTTTGACTAACACCCCAGCAGCATTCATGGACTTGATGAATAGGGTATTCAGGCCGTACATTAATTTCTTCATTATTGTCTTTATTGATGACATCTTGATTTACTCACGGAGCCTGGGTGATCACGAGCAACATTTGAGAGTTGTGCTTCAGACCTTGCGAGAGCATAAGCTATATGCTAAGTTCTAGTTAGAGTTTGTGGCATTTTTTGGGCATGTGGTATCCGGAGAGGGTATCAAGGTTGATCCTCAGAATATTGAGGCAGTTCAGAGTTGGCCGCGTCCTACTTCAGCTACAGAGATCATGAGCTTTCTGGGCCTAGCAGACTATTATCGTCGATTTGTGGAGGGATTCTCTTCTATTGCATCTACATTGACAAGATTGACTCAAAAAGAATGCCTCGTTTCGATGGTCCGACGAGTGTGAGGCGAGATTTCAGAGGCTCAAGTTAGCATTGACCTCAGCACCAGTTCTGACATTGCCTTTCGGTTCTGGGATGTATACGGTGTATTGCGACGCTTCACGCGTTGGGTTGGGATGTGTGTTGATGCAGGACAGGAGAGTTATTGCTTATGCCTCGCGCCAGCTGAAGGTTCATGAAAAGAATTACCCTGTGCACGACTTGGAGTTGGCGGCGATTGTTCATGATTTGAAGATTTGGATGCACTACTTGTATGGTGTGTCTTGTGAGGTTTATACCGACCACCGTAGTTTGCAACACTTATTCAAGCAGAGGGATCTTAATTTGAGACAGCGCAGATGGCTTGTGTTGTTGAAGGACTATGATATAACCATTCTCTATCATCCGGGCAAGGCTAATGTGGTAGCAGACGCCTTGAGCAGAAGGGCAGAGAGTATGGGTAGCTTGGCCAACATTGCAGCAGAGGAGAGACCTCTAGCCTTGTACATTCAGTCCTTGGCTAATCGCCTAGTGACCAGTGGTATTCTTTTTACTTAGAAGTAGTACTTCTTCAGATGAACAGCATTCCAACTGATTGGTAGGATTCTTCCATTCATAGCCTCGAGCTCATAAGCACCGTTTCCAGCAATGCCACGGACTTTGTAAGGTCCCTCCCAATTTGGATTTAGTTTTCCTGCACCAGCTTCCTTCGGTTATTGGAAGACTTTCTTGAGGATGAAATCCCCGATTTTGAAATATCTGAGGTAATCTTTTCTGTTGTAGTATCGCTATATAATTTGTTTCTAGGCTTCCATACGTATTAGTGCAGCTTCTCTTCTTTGTTCGAGCAAATCCAGGTTGGTCTTCCACTCGTAGTTGTTCGTTTATTCCGTTGATGTTATAAACCTTATGCTTGGTTCTCCAATTTTCACGGGTATTAATGCTTCTGCTCCGTAAACAAACGCAAATGGAGTTCGTAAGCCCATAATACCGCTGGTAGTTCGTCTGGCCAGTTTCCCTTGGCTCTTTCCAACCGTTTCTTCAAGTTGTTAACGATGACTTTGTTGGTTGACTCAGCTTGCCCATTAGCTACGGGATGATATGATGATGAAGTTATTCTTTTGATTGGACACCTTTCGAAGAATTCTGTGATTTGTGAGCCTATGAATTGTGGGCCATTGGCACATGCGATTTCTTTCGGTATTCCAAAATGGCATATTATATTTTGCCACATGAAGCTATTCACTTCTTTTTCTCGCACATGTTAAAAAGCTTCTGCCTCCACCCACTTTGTGAAATAATCAGCTAATACGAGTAAGAACCGTACCTTTCCTGTAGCTGAGGCAAGGAGTCCCCTTATGTCCATACCCCATTTAATGAATGGCCATGGCGACATTAACGGGTGAAGTAGTTCCGCTGGTCGATGCATGTTGTTCGAAAATCGTTTACATTTGTTGCATTTAGCCACGACTCTCGGCCTCTTCTTCCATTTTGGGCAAATAATACCCTGCCCTGATTAGGGTTTTAACTAAGGATCTTGCTCCTTAGTGGTTTCCGCAGTGTCTTTCGTGCACCTCTTTCATTAGGAACTATGTTTGATTGGGTCCAAGGAACTTAGGTAAGGGAACCCCAAACATTTTGCTGTATAATGTGTCACGAATGAGGAATTACCGTGCAGCTTTTCAACAAAGCGCTTGAGCTACTTTCTTGTCCTAGGGTACGATGCCATTCTGCAAAAAGTTTAAAATTTCGTTTCTCCAATCCTAGGTTAAATTGTTAGATGTTACCTCATTTTTATCCTGATCGATTGATGAATGAAATAGGTGTATGACAATTGCATTGTCTTATTTTGTCACTGTCGTGAGGTTAGCTAATGCATCAGCTTATGCATTTTCCTCCCTGGGTATTTACATAACTTTCCATGACTGGAATTGTTGTCACGCCCCAAAATCGAGGGACGAGACCGGCGCCTAACCGGGTGAACCCAGTCAAGCGGACCTGGATTGCCTTTCCTGCCCAACGTATTACCCTGCGTTCATAACATGCATTATTTCGTGTGAGTTAGCCGATTTTAGTTTCAAAGTACATTTTACAACATATCTCCATTTGTTTCCTCTTTTAACATTTCAACGATTGATATTCAAACATACATAATACATACATAACTTTCCAACATGATCCACGGTTCCGAGTACGTATTGTTACTACCAAAAAATACATATATATACACCCACATCATGTCTACGGAGCCTCTACGAATACTAGAGATTTTACATATCTTGTCGGTAACAAGGCCCCGGCTATACCTTTACAACATAAGCAAAAGAGGGTGGTACGATCCATACAGGACCCCGAGGAGAAGAGGGGCTCACCACAACTGCTGCAGAGATGAAGAGGAGGTACCACTAACGGCAGGCTGAGCTACCTGCTATGGAACCACCTACATCCATATAAAAGATGTAGCGCCCCCGGCAAAAGGGAAGTTAGTACTGTGGAATAGTACTAGTATGTATGAACCAACTTTATCCCAAGTACAATCAACCAATATACAGATAGGAAAAAGGACAGTAATAGGACCAACAATCAAAACACACGGAAAGAGACAATCAAAGTCAACAATTTTACAATCTCTCCTTTTTCCCTTTCCAACACCACCATATTCACGAGTTTCATCAATTTCATATCAATAGTGATAAAGATCACTTTTCCACCCTTATTACCTCGGCCACCCTTATCACCACAACCCACACCTTATTACTTCGTGTTGCGGCGCGCAACCCGACCCCGCCTGACAATTTATATTTCAAAAACAACACCACCAATAATTTCATCACAACAGCAACAACAACAAACAATTTCATTATAAGAACTTTCCTTTCAAGGATTCCAAATTCACATTTACAATTCAATCACTTGGGCTCAAGTCACCCCAAACTCTCATCAAGCAGCAATTTATGCACAAGGTGTTGCCATAACCGTTCAACTTATTTACAATGCTTCATATCAATAACTTTAAACAACTACCATCTTTGCACATAATAAGGTAGGCACGCCAAGTCACAATTCAAAATCTCATCTAACACAGTGGGGTGGCAATCAACTAGACAGTCAATTCACATATTTTCATATAAGTACACATACCGTAAGCTTTCCACAACAAGAGGGATTTTACCAGGGTTAAAGTTAGCCATACATACCTGGAGTCGAAATCCCTTTTTAACTTTTACTCACAAATCACTGAACCGACTAGTACAGTCAATATAGTTCACAATTAAACATATTCAACTCAGAATTGGAAGTCATGTATACAATTCAGACTCTCTTAAGCATTTTGCTAAACACTATGTGACCCCATTAGATTACCAAACCCATCTTTGTGAAATTTACCCCAACCCACTCCCTCTTACTAGATTAACACCATTATTAAACATGCATGCAAGGTCTTAGTTAGTATTTTCAAGAATCAATTCATGCTAATCCTCCCTCTGTTTAAAATCAGAAAATTAATTAAAAAAGGGTTGGGAACCCTTACCTGCTAGAATGAGGAAGAAGGATATTACTCGAAATATCAGGCCTGAGGGACTTTGAAAATCAAATTGATGGAAGAACCACTTTCTCTCTCAAGAACTCTCCTTTCCTTCTCTCTATTTTGTTCAAAAAACTTGTTAAAATGAAGGGGTGGGGTGTTTTAATGAACTTGGGGTTGGGTTTTAAAATTAGAAAAATTAGAAGCCCGACACAGGAATGCGGTCAGGAATGCGATCGCATTCCTGACATGCGGTCCGCAGACCGGTCGCAGAATGGCCCTCAAGATGGGCCAACTTTAAAAACACACTGTGCAGGTATGCGACCACTATGCGGTCCGCATACACGTTATGCGATCGCATAGTGCGTCGCATAACCTCCCTCACCAAAACCCAATAGGCAAGAATGCGACAACTATGCGGTCCGCAGAACCGAAATGCGATCGTATAATGGACCGCATGGTTGTCCTCAAATTGGGCAGTGATTCTGCCCATGTATGTGACCACTATGCGGTCCGCATACACGTTATGCGATCGCATAGTGCGTCGCATAACCTCCCTCACCAAAACCCAATAGGCAAGAATGCGACAACTATGCGGTCCGCAGAACCGAAATGCGATCGTATAATGGACCGCATGGTTGTCCTCAAATTGGGCAGTGATTCTGCCCATGTATGTGACCACTATGCGGTCCGCATACACGTTATGCGATTGCATAGTGCGCCGCATAACACCCAATTTTTGGAAAATTTATTCTTTCGAATTCCGGGGTACTTTTACACAAATAAGGTCCGTTTTAAGAATTTCTACAGTTATAACAACTCGGGGACTTATTCGGGTATTATCTTAAACAAGAAAGTTTATGGTTCCTTACATTCTCCCCCCCCCCCCCTTAAAATCATTCGTCCTCGAATGAGGATTTTGGAAATAGTTTGGTTTTGAAAACATGATATGCAAACTACTAGATTTACACTAACTCCAATATTTTCAGGAAATTTCGCCAGAGTTTCTTTTGTATTTAGACCTATCTACTTGTCAGAGAGCCCCAGAAACACATTTCCAAGCATCATTACACAGTTTCTGTTATCCCTACAACTGGTATACAATTCCTTACCTCGACACTTGTACATATCCAATCACTTTGACAACTACACATAGTTCATTCTCTTTACATCACAAATTAGCATATGATTCAATTAGTGGCACATACTTGCACATAATTTGGTCATTTTAGTGAGTCCCATACGATTCAATAACCTCAATACGCCGTATATATATTTTAATTAATCATTACCAATCTACACTACTATTAATCATTTTGCCTATCCCATAAGTTTCATAAAACGTTCATTTACTTAAAGGGTTGCACACTACCCAATTAATAACATCATATACAATTTTAGCACGCATTGGAAAGTTACAACAATAAGGCAATTAGGGGGGAAATGGGGTGTCTTTGCACGAATCTAAATACAACATTAAATTCCCTGGGGATAATAGTTCGCACGATCACTACTAGACTTGTTCAAACAGATGGGGATATTTTTCTCTCATTTCTTTCTCTGCTTCCCGCGTGGCTTTCTCGATTGGTTGACTTCCCCACAACACTTTAACATAAGGAATCTCTTTGTTTCTCAATTTACGGACTTGCGTATCAAGTAGCAATCGGAGCCTCCTCGTATGATAAATCCTCATTAACCTCAATAGTCCCAACTGGCACGATGGGGGATGGATCTCCAACAACTTTCTTCAACATAGACACATGGAACACCGGGTGCACTAATGACATTTCAAGGGGCAGTTCCAGCCTATAAGCCACCCGTCCTATCCTTTGAGCGATCCGATATGGCCCGACGTACCTAGGGATCAACTTCCCTTTCTTCCAAAAACGCATCACTCCCTTCATGGGAGACACCTTCAAGAACACCCAATCATCTACCTGGAACTCCAATTCTCTTCGACGAACGTCCGCATAGGATTTCTGACGACTCTGAGCAGTTTTCATCCTCTCCTGAATGACTCTAACTTTTTCCATAGCTTGGTGCACAAGATCTGGCCCTAACAATTCCGTCTCACCAGCTTCGAACCATCCAATCGGAGATCTACACCTTCTTCAGTACAATGCCTCAAATGGGGCCATCTGAATACTAGCTTAAAAGTTGTTATTGTAAGCAAATTCGATAAGCGGCAAATGGTCATCCCAACTACCTTTGAAATCTAAAACACAAGCCCGTAACATATCTTCAAGCGCCTGAATAGTCCGCTCCGCTTGACCATCAGTCTGTGGATTGAAAGCCATGCTAAGATTCACCTGAGTACCTAAACCTCGCTGAAATTTCCTCCAAAAATTAGTTGTGAACTGGGCTCCTCGATCTAAGATAATAGAAACTGGAGTGCCATGAAGTTTGACTATTTCCTTGATATACAATTGAGCGTACCGTTCTTTAGTATCAGTGGACTTGACTGGCAAAAAGTGAGCTGATTTTTTGAGTTGATCCACTATCACCCAAATTGAGTCGAACTTGCGCTGAGTGCGAGGTAACCCTACCACGAAATCCATGTTGATCATCTCCCATAAGCTGAGTTAATCCATCGGGCCGCTGATGCTCGGCCTTCACCCGCTGACAATTTGGACATCTTGACACGAAGTCCGCCACACCCATCTTCATACCGCTCCACCAATAAATTTCCTGGAGATCATGATACATTTTCGTAGAACCTGGGTGCACAGAATACCTGGAGCTATGAGCCTCCGCCATTACCCTCTCTCGAAGATTATCTACATCTGGAACACATAGCCTACCTTGACATCGCAATACCCCATCATCATTTTCGAGTAAAAATGCCGAAATATTGTTATTCAGAACTGCCTTCTTCAACTGTGCCAGTGATGGATCAATAAACTGCTTTTCTTTGACTTCTGCTACAAGTGACGATTCTGCTCCGTTATGAACCATAACCTCCCCTTCGTCTGAGGTCGAAAGACGAACCCCCAAACTGGACAATTTATAAACTCCCAGGCCAAGGGCCTCTGATCCGCTCCCAAATGAGCCAAACTACCCATAGAATTCCGACTGAGAGCGTCGACCACCACATTCGCCTTCCCTGGATGGTAC
Source organism: Nicotiana undulata (assembly GCA_005239495.1). Classification (NCBI taxonomy): domain Eukaryota; kingdom Viridiplantae; phylum Streptophyta; class Magnoliopsida; order Solanales; family Solanaceae; genus Nicotiana; species Nicotiana undulata. Next base: position 27,670 of record ML259643.1, on the reverse strand, counting down.
AAAATATTCATATCATAATCTTTGAGCAATTCTAACCACCTCCGCTGCCTTGGATTCAGCTCCTTCTGCTTGAATAAATATTGAAGACTCTTGTGGTCTGAGAACACGTCCACGTGGACCCTATGAAGATAATGCCGCCAAATTTTTAATGCAAACACCACTGCCGCGAGCTCCAAATCATGCGTCGGATAATTCTTCTCGTGATTCTTGAGTTACCTTGAAGCATATGCTATAACATTCCCAAGTTGCATCAACACACAACCCAAACCAACCCTTGAAGCATCACAATAAACCACAAATCCCTCTATGCCTTCTGACAAGGTCAATACCGGTGCCGAAGTCCATCTCGACTTCAATTCCTGAAAACTCTTCTCACAAGCGTCAGACCACTGGAACTTCACTACTTTCTGCGTTAATTTAGTCAATGGGGAGGCGAGGGTAGAGAACCCCTCCAAAAACCTCCGATAATACCCAGCTAGACCCAAGAAACTGTGAATCTCTGTCGGGGTCGTTGGTCTAGGCTAATCTTTCACTGCCGCGATCTTCTGGGGATCAACCTGAATCCCTTCTCTGGAAACAACATGACCCAAAAAGGTGACTGATTCTAGCAAAAGCTCACATTTCGAAAATTTAGCATACAACTGGTGATGATGAAGAGTCTGCAGAACTGCCCTAATTTGGTTAACATGATCCTCCCGTCTCCGCAAATAGACAAGGATGTCAACAATAAAAACAATCACGAAGGAGTCTAGAAATGGCTTGAAAACCCGATTCATAAGATCCATGAAAGCTGTTGGAGCATTGGTCAGCCCAAAGGACATTACCAAAAATTCAAAATGACCATAACGAGTCCTGAAGGCGGTCTTAGGAATATCCTGCCTCGCCATCTAAAGCCGCTCCTCCTGCCAATGAAGATAACCCCCCATCTAGTGAAAGAGTTTATGAAACTAGGTCTTTCTTTTTATTTGGAACAATTGGTAGTTACCCCATGTCCCATTAGGGGTAAAGTTTGGTCCTTGTAAGTCCCCAACTGACAACTTAGGGGCAACTTTTGTACAAACAAATCCGGCTTAGACTAAGTTAATACTTATTTTTTTGACGCAATATTAATATTAATATCAGCATGACTTTCGATTTCTTGAGTTTTTGTTTTACTCTTAAGTCTTTGCATGCTTCTTTTAGGGTTTTTGTTTTACCCCTTAGTTTTTGACTTTGCATTGAAAAATGCTTTGTTTTATCGTACCTTTTCGTAACATGCACGATTTATAAAAGAGGGCCCCTTTTTTTTATCGACACTTAATGAAGAAGACGGTTCAACTTCATAATGGTGTAAATGTACAAAAGAAAGATAGGAATTTCACATGTTCTTCCTGAACAATGATTTGAAGAAAGTCTTTGTATTATTTTGAACTTTCGTAACATTTTACATGTGTTTGGGTATCGTCTATAACTCTTTTGTAACTGTTTTTCTTACAAAAGATTTGGTATAAATACGAGGGTATGAATTAGTTCCCGTAATTGTTTTCTTTTGCAACAGTTTTTGAATAAATACAAGGGTATGAATTTTTCCCATAACTGTTTTCATTTACAACAGTTTTTGAATAAATACAAGGGTATGAATTTTTACCCATAACTGTTTTCATTTACAACAATTTTTTAATAAGTACAAGGGTATGCATTTTTTATCCGTAATGTTTTCATTTACAACAGTGTTTTAATAAATAGAAAGGTATTCATTTTTACACGTGAATAACATTCTGCCTTTAACCTAAACATTCCTTTACATTTACGAATATGTTTTTTGAGGGTTTCTGAATCAGGCTTTGTGTCTTTGTCTTCGGCTCTTTGATTTTGCACATAACGCTTGACTTGTTGGAAAAATAGATCTTTAGGCTTGAGCTTTGACTCTTTTGATAGTCTCTTTTGCTTCTTCTATGCCTTCCATAATGTATAGTCTCCCAAAAGTTTAAGCTTTGAAGAATGAAATCTCGAGCACTTGACTATTGTGGTCGTTTTCCTGAAAAGGAAAAACATACGGGACTCGATGGTATATAGTTTTGATGATGACTGCTTAACCCTCTAAAACGTCCATCAGAAAGTTGTAACCCTAGACCGGGAATTCAGTAACTTCCTCGTGTCTGTGCAGGTCTAATATCATCATCAGGTGATGGGTTAGCTTTTTGCCAATAATGTAAAACGGTTAGTATAATTTTAACTGTACAAAAATGAAATCGAACGTAATGATACCTGACCGGGGGTATTCCTTTTACTCAGAAGTAATACTTCTTCAAATGAACAGCATTCCAACTCGTTGGTAAAATTCTGTCCTCCATAGTTTCCAGCCCATAAGCGCCTTTTCCAGCAATGCCACAGACTTTGTAAGGTCCTTCTCAATTTGGATTTAGCTTTCCTGCACCGGATTTGTTTGTTTATTGGAAGACTTTTTTAAGAACGAAGTTCCCAATTTTGAAATGTCTGAGGTGAGCTTTTCTGTTGTAATATCGCTTTACAATTTGTTTTTGAGCTGCCATACGTATTAATGCAGCTTCTCTTCTTTGCTCGAGCAAATCCAGATTTGTACTCAACTCGTCGTTGTTTTCTTCTTCTGTTGTTGTTGTGAATCTCGTGCTTGGCTCGCCTATTTCCACCGGTATAAAGCTTCTGATTCCATAAACAAGCGCGAATGGAGTTTCTCCCGTGGCTATTTTCGCAGTAGTTCTGTAAGCCCATAGTACTGCCGGTAGCTCGTCAGTCTAGTTTCCCTTGGCTTTTTTCCAACCGTTTCTTCAAATTATTGACAATGATTTTGTTTGTTGACTTGACTTGCCCATTAGCCATGGGGTAATATGGTGATGAAGTGATTCGTTTGATCTGCCAACTTTCGAATAATTCTGGGATTTGTGAGCCTAAGAATTGTGGGCCATTGCCACATATGATCTCCTTTGGTATACCTAAGTTGCATATTATGTGTCTCCATATAAAGCTTTTCACTTCTTTTTCTTGCACCTATTTAAAATCGTCTGCCTCCACCCATTTTTTGAAATAATCTTTTAATACTTGTAAGAATCGTACCTTTCCTTTAGCTGGTGGAAGAAGTCCCACTATATCCATCCCTCATTTCATGAATGACCACGATGACACCACTGGGTTGAGTAATCCAGCTGGTTGATGCATATTGTTAGCATATCGTTGACATTTGTCGCATTTAGCTACAAAATGCTCAGCGTCTTCTTCCATTTTAGGCCAATAGTACCCTACTTTGATCAGGGTTTTGACTAAAGATCTTAGTCCTATGTGATTTCCGCAGTGTCGTTCGTGTACTTCTTTCATCATGTATTATGTTTGAGTGGGTCCAAGGCACCTTGTTAGGGAACCTCCAAACATTTTGCGGTATAAAGTATCACGAACTAGGCAGTACCGTGCAACTTTTCGGCTAAGTTCTTGAGCTTCATATTTATCTTCAGGCATGGTACCATTCTGCAAAAAGTTTACACTTTCGTTTCTCCAATCCCAGGTTAAATCATTTTTGTCCTGGTCGATTGTTGAATGAAGTAAGTGTATCACAATAGCATTGTCTTTATTTGTTACGTCGGTAACTGCTGCAAGGTTAGCCAACGCATCTGCTTCAGCATTTTTCTCCCTGGGTATTTGCATAACCTTTCACGACTGGAATTGTCTTACAAGGTCTCGTTCCCTTTCCAGATATTGTTGCATCTGGGACACTCTCACAATATAAGTCCACTACATCTGGTTTACCACTAGTTGAAAGTCACTAGCAAAAGTTTTGTAAATCTCTAAGAGTTAACACTCGAGGATGAATGTTTCTAAAGGGGGGAAGGATGTTACATTTCATACTTTTCTACGTTGGATTTGTCATAAGTTAATTGACAGAAGTTCAATGTCAAGACTATTTTTGAGGTTATAAGTATTTATGACTTGATATTTTGGGATAAAATACAGTCCAAGCTATAATACCCCGTATTTATGGACTAGTGCTATACCCCATGACCATGATAGTAAAGTATATGAAGTATATTAATATTTAAGCAAATTTAGTGCAAGAATTAATTATATGTGTAAGTGGTTAAAGGCCCCTTTGTAAAATATATTTTACTACTTCCGGATTTGGTTTAAACTATATACATAATACGAGAAAGTGTATAAATGAGATTTTCTTTATTGTAAAGATAGAAATTATTTTCTCACAAGGAAAGAAGTTTATCTTTTTATCGTTTTAAGAATTTAAGCGCACAAAAAAATGTATTCTTTATATGAGATTAAAAAAACTAGGAGTTGATAAAATATATATGTATTTTTTCATGGATGCTTTAATGAAGTATTAGTGTATGTATTAATTACATATGGTACCATGACTTATTTAAATAATAGTACTTTACGATGTGGACTAAATTTCTAAGTTTTCTTGACATTATCCACGTTAGTTCACATGATAGTGTCTACTAAATTAGAAATCTATATCCTATTATATTAATAAAATTGTTAGAGGAGTCAATCAACTTTGTGGATAAGATCAAAGTCCATTTTCATTAATTTAATGAATGATCCACCTTTATATGGTTATAACCTGTGTGACTTATCATTTCGTTTAGTTGATATGTCTCTTTTAGTATTAATAGCTAAGGCTTTTAGAATGGAAATGATTCTTCCTTATACAAGACCCAGATGCAATAATGTTCTCTTCTTCATATCTATATCGACTTGAATCAAATTAGTTCATGTTCTTCTCCTCCTTCTAAGATCAAATATTGTAATCTTCATCTGTCGATTTCATGGTTATCATGTGCATGTCCTCTGAATCTTAGCAAGCCGAATATTACTTTGTAATGAAGTAACGTATGGGAAGCTTTAAAGAAGTTTATCTAGGTTCGATCTGTTGTCAACGATCTTCTACGAGATCATACAAACACTTAAGGTATGTTAAGGCGCCCTTCTTTCTTTTTGGCATGATTCATACGATACAAACGAAACGAGTAAATGCACAACATTCATCAATGACTCTATTCATAGAAGTATTAGAGGTTCCTATGTTCTTGAATTCATATGTATCTTATTATTACATCTCTGTTCATGGGTCTTAGAAAATATGTAAGTTGATAAATTTTATTTTATGATATAATTCAAAGGTATAAATATCTTATGACATTCTAAGAGATTTTATTTACGTACTTATCATGTATTGTATTAATTTACGTTTACCCATGACCAGATGGCGCGTATATTATATGTATATAGAATATGGGAAAAGGTTACGGCGTTATATATGCACCACCACCTAATCAACTAGTATATGTTTATGATTTGCCCACAGTGACCGAAATGATATGGTAGGATTTCCCTTCAAGGGCTTGATGATGTTATGTACATACAGACCTATTCATTATATCATATTTATACGCATATGCATGACATTATAAATATTTCATGATTTTGCAAAGTTACCTAGACTTACAGGTTGAGTCCTTTACTCCATGTTTCTTCCATGTCCTTTATATACTTATTTACATGGCTTACATACTCGGTACATTATTCGTACTGACGTCCTTTTGTTGGGGACGCTTCATTCATGCCTGCAGGTATAACTAATCAATTTGGCGAGCCTGTCCCCCCCCCCCCCCTTTTTTTTCCCTTGCGGGCAAACAGGGGTTTTGCCACTATTGGGG